>BLQM01000135.1:33004-45730 GCA_012489335.1 Triparma laevis f. inornata
ACGATGACCGCCATGAAGAAACAGCTCGACGAGGTCAAGGGCGAGCGTGACCAGTTGCAGCTGGAGCGAGAGGTGATCGATTGGAGAAAGAGGGACAGAGTCATTGTTGAGATGAGCGAGCGCGTCGAGCAGTTAACTGAGGAGGTGAGACGCCACAAAACGACCCCCCCCCCTAACCCCCCCCTAACCCCCCACTAACCCCCCCAACCCCCCAGTCCGACACAAACAAAATAACCATGGCCGACATGAGGCGCACCATTGCCGATCTGAAATCCGAGCTCGGCGACGCCGAGGCCAATAACCAAGAGCTTGACATTGTCAGAAGAGAGCGCGACGAATTATGTTCTTCCACCACCAAAATTGATACCCACTCCAGCGACGCTGACTTCGATTTCATCTCCAAGCACAGCGACGCGCTGGCCTCCGCGAACGACGAAATTGCCGATGACGTAACCCAGGCGGCGGACCTCATTCTGCGCCTTAATTCCAAGATCGAGGATCTCAAGGCCCAGAAGGAAGCCGCGGACGAGGAGAACAACTCCCTGAAGAGCAACATCGTTACCCTGGAAGACCTCATTGGCACCGCCGGAGAAGACAGCGAGGAGATTGAGTCCCTGCAAGAAGCCTTCGAGCTGGCCAAAGAGGAGAACGCCAAGCTCGTCGCCTCCGTCGAAGAAATCGAGCAAACCAATAGCGACCTTACCGCCTCCATCGAAGAAGCGGACCAGCTCCGAGTCCAGCTAGAGCTGGCCGAACAGACCAACAGCGACCTGACAGCCTCAGTCGAAGAGGTCGATCAGCTGCGAGTCCAGCTCGAAATGGCCGAAGAGGAAGCCGAGTCGCTGCGCGAGGAGGTCGCCCGCGCCGACGAGCTCATGCCGCAGAACCCCAGCCTCCAATCCAGCGCCGCCGAGAAGCAGCTGGAGGAGCTCAAATCCGAGGTCGCCAGTCTCCACAAATCAGTGGCTTCCTCAAAGGCCAAGGAGGCGAGCCTCTCCATGGCCAACGCCTCCCTCAAGAACTCCGTCAAGGTTCTTCAGAACCAGAACGCGACGCTCAAGAGCGCCACGGACTCGGCTGAGGACCACTCGCAGTTGCGCGATCAGCTCTCCACTGCGGAAGAGGAGAGAGACCAGCTCGGCTCGGAACTCGAGGCCTTGTGTTCCGAGAACCAGAGCCTCACCTCCCAAGTTGCGGAGCTCGAGAACCAGAGCCTAACTTCCCAAGTTGCTGCGCTCTCGTCTTTGCGCTCTGAAAAACGAGAGCTATTCTCCGAAGTCGCTACGCTCTCCTCCTTGCGCTCCGAAAACGAGAGCGTTGTCTCCTCCCTCCGTTCCGAAAACGAGAGCCTTGTCTCCTCGAACCAGAGCCTCACCTCCTCGAACCATAGCCTCACCTCCCAACTCTCTGCGCTCAACCTCCAGCTCACCCAAGCCAAGTCAGAACAAACGATAGCCGCGTCCAATACCCAACGAGTCCTCGCCAACTCCACCAACTCTATCCTCGCGAACAACGCCACCACCGAGGACGAGATCAAGAACATCAAGAAGGAGCACACGGTCAACATCAGAGAAATGCAGGACTTGCACTCACGCCAGCTTAACGGCATCAACGAGAGTCTTAAGATCGCCTTGGCCGAGAACGAGCGCAAGCAGGTGAGAAAACGAAAACAAGCAGCACTTCCTTCCCCAACCTCGCTCCATATTTCTAACCCCCCCCTCCCCCCTCCCCCCACCCCCACAGATCCAGATCACCACCATGGAGGAGGAATCTTACAACCTACAAACCCTCCTAACCAAGAGCAACAACCAACTCAACACAGCCAACACGCACCTCCACAACAATACCGTCAAAACGGAGCGCAGGCTGGCCAACTTAACCATGTCCCACCAGGCCGAAGTCACAACAGTGGAAGCCGAAATCGAGGCGCTGGAGGAGCAGAGCGAGCAGCTCAAGAAATACAACACACAATTGAAATCCTCCAACGACAAAATGCAAACCAAGGCTGCCGACCCAACTACCCCTGCCAAGGAGCGCGCCCTCAAGAAGTCCGTGGCCCAGCTCGAGACCGAAATGCTCCATTCTAATCAGCAGCACGAAACAATCATCATTGATCTCAAACTTCAGATGAAGAAGGCCAAGATTCACTACAATGCCAAGGCCAAAAAGACTGACGAGAACAACCGGGGTGAAATTGCCGCGATGATTAGAGCCTTTGCAGTTTCGATGGAAAAAACCATCGGAGAAGGTGAGAAACTGCGAGGAGCAAAGCGACGAGTTGGAAATGCGATATTTCCGTTCGTTATCCACCTACACTACTAGCTCCAGTCTAGATATTGACGCCACCACCACCCTCACCTAATTCTGACTCGTTTACACCAATCTTCACGCGACTCGCTACGCTCGTCGCAGCAAACAGCAAGGTCAGCGCCACCGCCACCAAGCTGCAACGCTTCGAGCGCGCCCACCAAACCCTAACCTCTACGTTCAACGATCAAGAAGCCGAAATGCACTGCCTCGCAAACAAAATTTACGACCTACAAACCAAAAACGCCGACCTCGAAAAGTCGAAGGCCACAAATACCAGCATCATCGCCCAGCTCAACTCTCAAATCTCCATCGAGCGCGAGACGTGCGCAGAGACTAGGGACCTGCTTGCGCTGGCGCACGTCAACAAGGCGGGCGAGGGCGACAAGATGTTCAGCGCGGCGCTGGTCGAAGAGGTTGGCAGGGCAATGCAAGTCCAGGAGAAGAAAATCGACAACTACGCCACGCAGACCCTTTCGCAAACTGTATCCCAAGTCGACCTCGCGGCGGCCAACGAGAAATCCAAGATCATGGAGAACCGGGCCATTATGGCGGAGGGGAGGTAAGCCGCAGCGAGGAGTGAAGCAACGAACTGGGAATGCGGTAATTCCGCTCGTTATATGGCTGTGCTAGTAGTTCCAGTCTAAACTCTCAAGCACCCTTCATCGCTACGTAATTCTAACTTGTCAACGCCAATTTTCATGCGACTTGCTACGCTCGTCGCAGACTCGCCATGTCGCTCAAGGCGTCGAGCTCGCACGCTGCCGCCCTGGCCGTCACGAAAACGCAGGTCACGGCTCTGACGAAGGAGGTCGACAACTTCAAAACCCTCGCCGACGAGAGGGCGAAGGAGATCGAGCAGCTTATCGAGGGCGTCAGGCGCTGCGGCCAGGGCTGGGAGACGACCGTCGAGCGCCTCACTGATCAGGTCAAGAGCGCGGAGGCGAGGCGCGAGATGGAAGGTGAGAACTGTGAGGAGCGAAGCGACGAGGAATCCGTTCGTTACGTCGCTCCGTAGCAACAGTCTCAACGTTGTCGTCGCTTTCTTTGCTGCTCGTTTCTAACACGGCTCGCTTCGCTCACCGAACGTTCGCAGTTGAGTCCGCCAGGAAGCGCGCGATCGCCGCCTCTAGCCGCGTCAACGTCGAGGTCGACCTAGTCAGAAAGGACCTCGACTCGAGGTTGAAGACGAAGGAGGACGAGCTCCTGACCATGGAGGAGGGACTCGGACATTTCAAGGCCACGAAGGATTCGCTCGAAACGAACTTGACCGTGTTGCGCTCAGAGCTGGACGAAACCAAGAAACAGGTGAGAAGCTGCGAGGAGTTAAGCGACGAGCTGGGAATGCATTAATTCCGTTCGTTATGAGGCTCCATGAGGAGTAACATAGAGACGTGTTGTCTATGAATTTGTCGCTTCGCTCCTCGCTGGGAATGCGCTAATTCCGTTCGTTATTCGGCTGCACTGGTAGCTTCAGCCTAAATATCTACGTCACTATCATCGCTACGCAATTCTAACTCGTGAACGTCAATCTTCATGCGACTCGCTTCGCTCGTCGCAGCTGCAGAAGAAGACGACCGACGTTGAGCGCTCAGAGCTCACCATTGGCGACCTGCAGCGCAGTGTGGCCAAGGAGGCGTCTCTGCGTGTCGAGAACGAAGTACTGGCGAACGAGCTGAAAACCGAGGTGGACAATCTCAAGGAGGAGAAAATCTCGCTGCAGCAAGAGATGGCGCTCGTCAAGGAGGACGTCCTTGCGTCTAGAGAGATCGACGACGAGAAGGGGGTTGAAATGGGCCTGCAGGAAGCCGAGCTCGAAGCCTTGAACGACGCCTTTGAAGAGTCCGAGCTCGAGCGTGACGCGGCCAACAAGAAGCTTGGGCTGTTGTCGGCTGCGCTTGAGCTAGCCAACCGCAAGGTCGACACGCTCGAGGAAGGCGACGCCAAGGCCACCAGGGTTATGGCCGCGTTGAAGGAGGAGAAGAACTCTTTACTGTCCAAGATCGAAATCGTCGGCGACGAGCTCGAGGCGGCGAACGTGTCTATTGATCGCCTCGAAGAGGAGCTCAAGAATTCTTCCTCATCGACGGAGCTGCTGAAGAACGAGCGGGCCTTTGAGGAAAGGAAGACGCGCGATGAGCTCAGCGAAGTCAGGTCGCAGCGCGAGCTGCTGCTGAACCAGAAGGCCGACCTCACGAGGCAAGTCGAGGACCTGAACAAGATCGTCACAGCTCAGATGGCCCAAATCGAGCAGATGAAACTAGCCGCGGAGCTCTCCAAGGCTGCAGTGGGCGCGTCCGAAATCTTCTGGGTAGAGGCCGAGGACAGGCGAGAAGCAGCGAGGAGCGAAGCGACGAGCTGGGAATGCGACAATTTAAGGGAGTAACAATGCGAAGCGACATAGCTTTAGTCTGAATGCTCTCAAGAACTTGAGGAGCGGAAGGTCGTACAATGCGAAGCAATGTAGCTTTAGTCTGAATGCTCAAGCACTTTCACTCCACCCATTTCTAACACGGTTCGCTTCGCTCGCCGCTCCTCGCTACGCTCGTCGCAGGGTCGAAGTGATGGAGGACGAGATCAGAAAGTCCGAGGACACGCTCAAGGACGCCGAGAGCGCACTCAGGACCGAAAAGGAGAGCGTCGTCGAGCTGACCAATGTTGTGAGCGAGACCGAGTCCAAGTTGGCGGCGACGGAAGACGCCCTGAAGAAAGAGACTGCTCGCTGCGCCGATATGTCCGAGAAGCTCGACATGGAGCGCTACAAGGTCATCGAAATGATCCAGAAGCACAACGCCTTGAAGGGCAGGAGGAAGGCTGGCTGGGAGAAGATGGAGCAAGATTTGGAGTGCTCGCAGATTGAGGGCAGGACCTTGAAGGGCGAGGTCGAAAGGTGAGACGCAGCGAGGAGCGAAGCGACGAGCTGGGAATGGAAGGATTACGGGAGTAATGAATCTCCATGAGGAGCGAAGCGACGAGTAAAGTAGATAACGTGTTGTCTATGAACGAGAACTCATGGTCTATGAACTTGTTGCTTCGCTCCTCGTAAAGTAGAGAACACGTTGTCTATGAACCCTTCGCTTCTCTCCTCACTGGGAATACGATAATTACGTTCGTAATGAGTCTCCATGAGGAGCGAAACGACGAGTTTCGCTACATCCAGCACTAACACGCTCGCTGCGCTCGCGCTCGCTTCGCTCGTCGCAGCTTCAAGGAGATGATTACGTCTCTCCGCGCGGCCGCGGCAGATGGCGCAGAGCGGACCGCCTTTGAAACTCGCATCGAGATAGAGGGGATCAGGGACGAGAACCGAAAGTACAGGAAGAAGAGCATCGAATTTTTAGCCGAACTGGCCGCGGCAGAGAGCCGCAAGAGGGAGGTCGAGAGCGTGAAGAAGAGCTTGGAGAGGGAGCTTGTCGAGACGAACAACGATTTAGTAAGTACGAGGGACAAGATTGAGAGCTTCGAGGACCAAATTAAATTGATGGAGTGCAGGGTGAGGGAGGAGTCCACGCCGACAAAGTTTGGAACGCAGAGGTCGGTGTTTTCGCCTTCGCCGACCGTTGTGAAGATGTTCTCGAAGGAAGAGAAGGAGGCGGCAGTCGAAGAAGTGAGGGAGGAAGTGAAGGAAGTGAGGGCGGGTATGAAGGAGCAGTTGAAGAGGGATTTGGACGAGCAGCAGTTGAAGCATAAGGCCGTCGTTGGCGAGCTTCAGGTTACTGTGACAGAGAAGCAGCAAAAGCTCACGCAGCTCAAGTTCGAGCTCAAGGCGTCGGTTCAGCAGGCCAACAGCATGCAGCAAAGGAGCGAGAAGTTGGAGCTGCTGTTGGGGGAAAGGAACGAGACTTTGTTGCAGCATTTCCACACAGACAGTATCGTGGAGGAGCTGAAGTCAGCGCTGCACAACGCGTTCGAAAAGTACGAGCATTGCCAGACGTCGCTTGCCGAGGCCGAAAACGACGTGGCCGCGTTGCGCTCGCAGTTGGACGAGAGTGTAGAGCACGGCATTGAGTTGGAGCAAACTGTGAGCGAGCTGAGGGTGGTGAACGAGGATTTGGTCGCTAAGATTGGGGGGGTGAAGGAGGAGGGCGAGAGGGTCAGGGCTGAGATGGTGGTAGAGGTGGAGGGCGTGCAGGAGGAAGCCGAGGCGATGAGGAACGAGTTGGTTGCCGAGAACGAGAGTTTAAGGAGGAAACTGCAGCGAAAGGAGATGGAGATGGAGGAGGCGGGGAAGCAGTTCCACAAGGACGTTCGGTCAAGGCTGGATGTCGCCGAGGAAGAGCTGGCGGCGGAGCGAATCAAGCGGGGGGCGGTGGTGGAAGGGGTTAGGGTCAAGTTGGAAGCAGCGAAGGATGACATTCTGATGCTGAAGGAGAGGCTCGTGAAGGCGGAGACGCAGAGGGACGAGGAGAGCGTGAGGTGTGAGGAATTCTTGGGAGAGCTGGAGGGTTGTAGGGAGGGGCTGAGCGAGAGGAGCGAGCAAGTTGCCGAGTTGACGAAAGTGAACGAGGAGAATGCGAGATTGTTGCAGATCGAGGCCAACAGGAGATTGTTGGAGTTGAAGCTTTCTGCTTCTGTCGGGTCGCCGTTGGGTGGGATGACTCCTGGGAAGCTTTTGATGAGAGAGACGCCGAGGAAGGAGGGGTGGGTTTTTGGGCAGAATCTTGGATCTGCGTTTAAGAAGACTAGCGTGGGCACGGCAATGACGCCGGTTGCAGAAACTCCAACTCCGAAGGTTAGGAGTGCGGGTGTGTCCACGCAGATGACTCCGCAGTCGCCGATGGAGGACTGGGAGGAGACCTCGCGCAAGTGGCAGAAGGCCGCCAACTCCTTGCAGTCCGCGCTGGATTCAGCCATCGTGAGCAGGGATGCGTACGCGTCGACGAGCAAGACCGAGAGGTTGGAGAAGGAGCGAATCTTGGCGCTGTACGAGAAAGAGAAGACCACGGTCAGGAACGAACTCAACGACGCGTTCAAGGTAGCCAAGGTGAATTTGAAGAAACTGAGCGACACCACGGCGGTCGCGGAGGTGAACGGCAAGACCATCGAGGTTCTCAAGGGTGAGCTGGGAGCTGCGACGCAAAGGTTGAAGGAAGCTGATGGCGATTTGGCGGCGTCGAGGAAGCAAGTCAAGTGGCTGACGAGCAACATCGAAGAGCTCGGGGAGAAGTTCCGCGACGTCGTCAAGGCGAAGCACGCCAAGGACGCAGAGGCGTTCGGATTGGCGAAGGAGCGCGGGCTGCTGGAGATCCAATTGAAAGACTGCTTGAGCGAGCGCAATTATTTAAAGAAGGCCTTGGAGGCCGTGAAGGAGAGTAAGCTGTTGGATAACGAGGGGTGGGACAGCGAGAGGGGAAGGTTAGAGAAGGAAATCGAGGAGATGAAGAAGGAGGCGAGGGTGGTTGTGGAGAAGAAGAAGAAGGAGGTGGTTGTTGAGGGGGTGAAGGAGGTGGGAGGGGAGAAGGAGGGCGGCGGTGGGGGTATGGTGCTTGCGCTCAAGGCCGAACTTCGAGAGAAGGACGTCGAGGTCCAGCGCCTCAGGAAGAAGATGAAGGGAGTGGAGGACCGCGAAAATTTGAACGTCAATAGGGAGAGGGTTAGGGAAATGAACGAGGGGTGGAAGACGTTGAAGCCCCGAGGAGGAGGAAGGGACGTCTGGCAGGAGGCGAGGCAAAGGAAGGAAAATAACAAGTTAGGGGTCAGGGAGGAGCGAGACGAGAGAGCAAGGAGAGTCGAAGAGTTGGAGAGGGCGTTCGGATCCATTAGTAAAAAGCTCAGCGGAGTCTAAAAAAAAGTAAAAAAGAAAGAATGAACGGCGTGTTGCATGTTTAAATGTATGTTATTATTGTATCTATAGGTTTATTGCCATTTCCAAATTATCGACTCCGACTTGCCGTAGCCTCCTGTAGCTATCCATTCCTCGCTTCTGGCAAATTCCACGTGAACAGCGCCATTTTGGAGCTTCTGGATCAGCTTTCCGCCAGTCACCGCGTAGACAGCCGCGCCGTCGTCGTCCTCAGACCCAACCACGACGTGCTTCATGGACGGCGCCACTGAACACGTCAACGCCGAGAACGCCGTAGCCTTATGGCTTCCCTCGTAGGTTTGGACGACGTCCAAGAACGAGCCGTCGCTCTCCGGGTTTTCCTTTGTCTTCTGGTAGTCAAAACACTTTATACTGTTATCAAGGCAACAAGCCCACACCATTCCGTTGCGGTGCACGACGTTGGTAACGATAGGAGAGCCCTGAACGTTCACCTTGGTGCAGGTGGAGCCGAGGGGCTGGTGGCTGTTCCTCATGTCGTAGAAGGTGACGCAGCCGGAGGAAGACGCAGTGACGATGATTTTGTCGTCGGTTTTCGCCGCGAAGTCGACGAAGTTCAGAGAGTCGCTCGGTTTCAGGGAGAGAGGAGAGCAGCCGGTTATTTTGTGAGCGTGAGACGGAGCGCGGACGTCCCACACCAACACCTTCCCGTCGAAACCGGCGGAGAGGATGATCTTCTCATTGCAGCTGTAGCAGGTGGAGTTTATACTGGGGATAGAAAGGTGCCGAGGGGCGGGAGTGTGGCCGTTTGTCGACTGGAGCGTCGTGTAGTTGTGATTTCCCGGATTGTCGGGGTTCTGAACCGACTGGGAAATGGAGTACATTATTATCGAAGACGGCATGTGGGTGGGAGTAAGACCGGTAGTGAGGAAGGTTTCGGAGGAGGGCGACACCGTGAGGGAGGACAGGGAGCAGTTCGAAGACGTCCCATACTTGGCTATTTGCGTCTTCTTTTGTCCGTTGTCACGGGCGTTGAAGATCGATATTTGGGAGTCGTCGTGGCCAGTGAGGACGTAGTTGCCGTCGTAGGAAAACCGGCTCTGGACTATCGGGGCTACGCCCTTCAGCGTGACTAGAGGTTCGTACATCTTTTTGGATCGATCGGCTTCGGACGGGGATTGGCTAGATTATTTTTTTGGGGGCGGTAGGTGAGTGTTGGGGGGGGTTAAAGAGGGACTAGTGGGGTAGGAGTGTACGTAGAATGGATAACAGACTCTGGGATTGCGTGTGGGTGAGGAAATCGACGACACTGAAATAGAGGGAAGAAAATCTGAGAAAAGTTAGCAGCCGATTTCTCGAAACCTACGTATCACGATGTCCAAGTATGTAGCTTCCGAGACTAATGAGCACAACAAAAGCCATAAAATGAATGGGAAGAGGGGAGCGGAAGACGGGGAGGATGAGGATGGGGAGGATAGTATCGAGGAATGATGGGCGGAGAATTCGACGATTTTGACGACGGTTTCTGCTGCTCTTGCAGTGACCGATCAGTTCATGCACACTCCTGAGTTCAGCAGACACTTCGTTGAGTTCGTTCACGTGTAGACGTTGATGGCTTTGAGGGTGGCAACGAAGGGGTGGAACGCTGCGGTGGATGCGTTATCGACGAGGGCGTGAAGAGCAGAGAATTGATTGTTTGCGGTGGGAATGACATATCTTCCACGCATCCTCACGACCCCTGAAAGCGAGACACGTGCTCGCAACGCGGGTGGTCTTCCTTCTAAATATTACGAAGATTGGAAGGTACGCCTGCTTCGATGCTCACAATCTCGTCGTTGTTGATATTCCTGAGGGCGTTAAGAGCATCGGTTACGGTGCCTTCCAATGCTGCACTAGTTTGACTACCGTATCTTTCCCGACGACGTTAACATTAATTGGTCGTCAGGCCTTCTTCCGTTGCACCATTCTAGACAACGTCGATCTCCTCCACACAAACCTTCAAGAATTAGGTCAAACTGTCTTCTGGAAGTGCAAAAACCTAAAATCGACGACGATCCCGGACTCGCTTCAAACGCTTGGGGTGAATGTCTTCGAAGACTGCTCCAAGTTGGTTCCCTCCAGCATCAACGTTGGATATGGCCACGATGTGTCCACGGTAGTCGCCTACCTCCCAACAACTCCTCTCCGCCACCCCTCCCGCTCCTCACACTGACGAATTCGTGGCAGCTGTGGAAGGCTCTTAGTTGTTTTCTTCCACGATTCGACGTTGCTGGCGTTGAGGTGGACAAAGAAATCAAAATGAAAGAACGCAATTAAAAAAAGAAAAACTTAAACGCTTTAAATGTCTAATTCTTGTACTTCCCCCCTCGCTGTGTTGGCGCGTTGAGCGCTTTTGTACTGCGCGTGACTCTTAAATCCAAACAAATCATTATCCTATAACCCTTTCGTCACTCCTAAGTCCATAACAAATAAATTGTGTCAATCTATCTTATCTACCCCGCACGCTAAAAACCCTCTAGTGGCTGTGTCCCTCGTGACCGGGCATCTCGGCGGTCTCGCAGTGCTTGTGGTCGAGGAGGACGAGGCCGATGGAGACGGCTCCGACGGTGAAGAGGAGGAAGGAGGTGAGGGCCATGCCGAGTCCCTTGGAGTTGGAGAAGATGCGGGGCATGCACTCGGTGGCGCCGATAGAGATGTAGACGCCTCCGCCGAAGGCGAGCAGGTAGCCGAGGGAGTTGGGGTCGATGTCGCTCTCGGTGACGAGCATGCATCCGAAGATGACGCTGACTCCGGAGAGGAAGTTGAGGAAGAGGGCCATGGCGGAGCTGAAGCCGCAGACGGTGGTGAGGACGAAGTAGTCGGCGATCTCCTGGGCGATCTCGTGGATGATGGTGGAGGTGGCGACAGTCCAGCCGAAGCTGCGACGAGCGTTGCGAGTCGCATGAGGATTGCGATAACACGTGTTAGAATTAAGTAACGACGAAAGTAGCGGCGATTTTAAGAATGAAGCTACTAACTAGTGTAGTTGAATTGAGACTGTAATTGTCGTGTTCCCGGCTCGTCGCTTCGCTCCTCGCTGCGCCTCACCTGGAGTTACACAGGAGGAAGGCGCCGGCGACGAAGGTGCCGTCGGTGAAGTTGTGGAAGAAGTCTCCTACGAGGATGCCGGAGACGATGCGGGTCTTGTCGACGAATTCTCCTCCCATCCTCTTGACGACGCAACTAGTGATCTGCTCAGTGATGATGGCAATGATCCAGGGGAAGACGAGACCAGCAAGGATGGCAGTTCCCCACTTCCAGGACTCGGTCTCGATACCCTCACTGGCCGGGTCGTCCTTGGTGTAGTTGACCATCATGTTGAGGGCCTCGGGAAGGACGAGGAAGAAGGCGCAGGAGAGGATGGCTCCGGCGGCGAAGGCGGAGGAGTAGGCGATGACGGCGGGGTGGAGGACACTGTCGCGGGCTTCCTCGGCGTTGGAGGGGGCGACCTTCCCGCCCTCGATGTCCCCGCCCTTGGCGGCCAGGACTCCGTTCCTCTCCACGAACTCGACGGCCTTGACGGCGGCTCCCTGGGCGGGGTCTCCCTGCTCGACCATGACCATCTTGTTCACGACGGGGATGGCGAAGATGATTCCGGTGAGGGTGACGAGGAGCACGACAAAGCAAGCAGTGAAAGCCTCGCCGCTGGTGCCCTTCTCGGGAGTGTTGGCGGCGGCGTCGGGATCGAGGATCAACTTGTCGTTGACGATGGTGGCCTCGGGGCCACCGACGACGGTGTTGGTCTTGGAGGACCTCACGGAGAACTGCTCACCGAGGTGGGGGTACTCGGACTCGGGGGCCTCCTCGTGGTGGTCGTCCTCGGACATCACCCTTCCGTGGTCGTGGCCGTCGTGCTCATCCTCGTGGTCTCCCTCCTCGGGAGCCTCGTACCTGTAGATGGCCATGGTGAAGAACTCAATCCCGGCCTCCTCGATCTCAGCGCCTTCGATGTGGAGGGGGTACGCGGACTGGAAGACGTGGTTATCGAGCTGGAGGCGCTTGCAGACGGTGGTCTCGGTCTCGTGGGCGAAGGTGAGCTCGATCTCGTCGCCGGCAGTCACGTTCAGGCAAGTGGCGGTAGGGGAGGCGAGGGCCTCGTAGTACTCGTGCATCTCTTCGAAGACGCCAGACACGGACTCATCGTCTCCAGAGAGCCTGCGGCTATGGCGGTCATGGTCATGTCCCTCGTGTCCATCACCCTCCGCCTCGAAGAAGTGGAAGACAACGTCCACGTAAGCAGGCGTCTTGGCGACGTTGTAGCCCTGCGACGAGCGTAGCGAGGAGCCGAGGACAAAGCCCGAGTAGCGAAGCGACGAGTTAGTATAAAGTGCTTACTATAGCGAGGAGCGAAGCGACGAATTGAACGAGTCATTCAGACGAGCTCCTCGTTGTATTTGTAACGCTTCGTAATCTTGTCGCTCCGCTCCTCGCAGTGACTCACTCCGGCGTCCTTGGTGACGGAGTAGAAGATGCCCTCGGAGACCTTGGCCGGGAGGAGGTGGTTGAGGTGTCCGACCATGTTCTCGTTTCCGTGGTCATCATCGCCGCTGAGGGCGCGGACAGGGGTCTGGGGGGAGGAGTTGAGGCGGGCGTTGGAGCCTGGGGGGGGTTCGGAGGAG
>BLQM01000135.1:49329-65759 GCA_012489335.1 Triparma laevis f. inornata
GGGGGGGGAGAGAGCAGTGGGTGTGAGGGTGTGTGTGTGTGGGTTAGAGGATTGGGGATTGAAAGAGGAGTAAAACGATGATCGAGTCTCACTTCGTCGTGGCCGTTTATTGTATCAAGCAGCGATAGTGTGCCTTCCATATTCTATTCTTGAGTAGTGTTAGTAGTGGATAGATAGTTCTTGAAGTGGTTGAAAGCGCGTGGGAAGGCGCGTGAGAGGAGCGAATTTAAAAACACCAGTTTGGACTCCAATCTGATTGAAACTCTGGAAGTTTTGAGAACTGACCAGCCTCCACCGTTGTCGACGAACGCGAAGAAAACGCAACGAGCGGACACACATTCAACATCATTCCGCTCCTGAGACATTGAATCAGCCACACCTAGAGCCAAACAATTACCAATCCTTGAAACTTCGAAGTTCCCTCCCTCTCAAAATCTCACCAATCCTACCTCCTCCACCCTCCCCCACGCAAACCTACATCAACAAAAACTCGCCCCGCCTACCCCCACAATCTCCACAATGCTGAAGTTCTTCAAGAAAAAGAAAAGTCCTTCTCCTTCCCCTCCACCTCCCCCCTCAGCTCCCCCCTCCCCCACTACTCTCGCCCGCCGCTACCGCCGCTACTTATTGTCCAAAAAATACGTCCTCATCTGGCTAAAAAAATCCGGCCTAACCTCCTCCCTAACTAGTTTCCCCCGCCCCTACGCTCTCGCCTTAAAATCTTCCCCCCACCCCCCCCAAACCTTAACAACCTACCGTCTCCGCTCCTACCTAAGACATTGGTCCCTCCGTTCTAAGGCCTCAAAGCAGAACCACCATAATTTAATTCTCGCTAAAAATTCACACGAATCCTTAACACTTGAACACGCCTTCCAGTCTTTATTCAGTTATAAGATAAATCGTAAAACCTTAAAAATTGAAGGAGAGAAGTTAAATGTTTTAGCTGATCGACATCTCTACGAACATTCTACCTCACTTTTCTTTAAAAACTTAAAATCCCACCTACACCTTAAACAATCACAACGTTATCTAACTGCTTTAGCCTCAGGTTTTCATTCTTATACATCTAAAAAACGTTTTTTTAATCTTCTACATCTAAAAAGTGAGTCGAGGATATATCTTAAAACTTGTGATGACGCAAGTGATGATTATAAAATAGTTAAGAGTTTGGAGAAGGGGTTGAAAATGTTGAAGGAGAACAAAATAAGGAAGGAAGAAGAGCGGAAAGTATTAAAGAAAGCTGAGGAATTTAGGAGGAGGTATGGTCTTAAAATCGCGTTAAAAAACTTAAGAATTAACGCTCTACTAAAACTTAAATTAAGGAGAATACAATCAGGAGCTGAAATAAGAGGAAACCGCGTTTTAATTAAGTTCTTCTTTAAGCGATTTGAATCTAACATCACCAGTATAAAATCTGAGAAGAGTAGAGTGTCAATTTTAGATTCCTTCGCTGATTTAACATATTTAAGAATTAAGTTTAATACCTTTAAAATTAATTTAAAGAAAATTAGGAGGAGGAGGTATAATGTTAATTGTAATTACGTAGAAGGATTGAGGAATTATAATATGTTACGTTTATGCTTTTTTAATTGGAAGGTTTTTAAGGAGAGAGAAGGGAAGATTAATGAACTTCAGTTTAAGAGAAGTGTGAGGGTTTTAGGGAAATGGTTGAAGAGGGTTATGGAGGGGAGGAGGGGGGAGAAGAAATTAAGGAGGAAAGCTATTATGTTTAATAACGGTGTTATATTATTAAAAGGATGGTGTGGGTGGATAGCGTACGTTCAATTAGCTCAGAAGTCGAGGGTTGAGAGAGGGAGGAAGTTGAGGGAAGGTTTCGAGAAGTGGGATTGTTGGGTTTTAAGGAAGAAGGAGGAGGAGGAGAGGAGGGAGAGGGGGGAGAGAGGGTGGAGGAGGAAATGTTTTATTAAAGGGCTGGAAGTTTGGAAGGAGAAGGTTGAAAATTGGAGGGAGGAGAGGGAGGTTGAGAGGGGGAGGATTTGTAGAGCGGAGGAATGGAGGGAGAATAAATTAGTTAGGAAGGGATTTTCACGACTCGAAGCTTTCAGGAATGAAAGGAGAGAGCTAAGAGATAAAACTCGAATCGCGGAGGAAGTTAACTACTGGAAAATAATTCAGAAAGGTTTCAAAGCCTTAACCCTCGGAGTGATCACGTCTAAAAAAACAAACAGGAGAATTGAGTTACAATCTAAAGCGGTTAAAGAGGAAATATTCGATACCTGGAAAAATATTGTAGTCGAAACCAAGCATAAACACGATAAAGTCATTGCGAGAATCTTGAAATTGAGGAAATTAAAAGTTCTAGAAACCTGGAAGGAGGTACGAAACGCGCCGTCTCGGAGCGAACGCGGCTGAGAGCTGAGAGCTGAGAGCTGAGAGCTGAGAACGAGCAAGAATACGACAATGTTACGCTCGGAATGAGTCTCCATGAGTTATGCGGTAGGAAGCGACGAGTTGAGAACTATATCCATCACTAACACGCTCGCTTCGCTCGCCGCTCCTCGCTACGCTCGTCGCAGAGAGTGTATAATCTTGAAAGGAGGGAAGCAGGTTTTGAGATGTTCTTGGAGAAGAGAATGTTACGTTCAGGTTTTAATTCTTGGTTGAATCACAGCGATTCTCTAGCTATCATTACTAGAGAACGTCTATCAACTTCTTTCAATATCTTCAAGGATAATGTTGAATTCAAACGTAAATCGAGGAAGTTGAATAAGAGAGGTGAGAAACCGGAGAGGAGTCTCACGCGGCTGAGAACGAGCTGGGAATGCGTTGATTCAGATTCGTTAATACGGCGTTACGCGGCAGTAGCTCTAGTTTAGATATCAACGCAGCTATCACCGCTACGTAATTCTAACTCATTAACACCAATCGTTCATGCGACTCGCTTCGCTCGGAGACAGCTGTTAGCTTTTTGATTTTTAATATGTACAGTAAAGCGTGGTACGGGATAAAGAGGGAGTGGGGGAGCGGGAGGGAGAGGAGGAGGGGGGAGGGAGAGAGAGAAGTCGAGGAGAGGCTGGAAGGGGTTAGGAAGGGGTTTG
This sequence comes from Triparma laevis f. inornata, assembly GCA_012489335.1. Classification (NCBI taxonomy): domain Eukaryota; class Bolidophyceae; order Parmales; family Triparmaceae; genus Triparma; species Triparma laevis. The sequence continues at coordinate 52,389 of BLQM01000135.1, forward strand.
AGGAGTTTAGGTGAGACGTCGGGGGAATAAATTGTTTTTTGGGAGGTGTTACCGTTATCGTTACCGTTTTCGACTTTCTAACCTCTCTCTCAATCTCTTTCATGATCCCACAGGAATGGAGAGGAGAAAACAACGTCACCTGCAAGCAAAACGCTGACGCATAAACCAACCGTTAAGCTTGACACTTCGAAGTACGAACTACCTAAGTTCGAGAGGACTGCGTTGAAACCTGTTCGAACTCTACAGGAAATTATCTCGGACGTACCAGAGTGGATCGTTGACGAGCTAGGGAAGAGGGATGCGGGAATCGCGTTTGGAGGAGGAGTGGTGAAACCGCAGGGTTACGTTGTTGGCGTTGAAGGGAACGTTCTTGATCGGGTTAGAAAATTTAACGGAGCCGACGAAGTTGAGACTACCATCACGGAGGTTAAACAATCACCGCAAGTTACCGTCGATGTTAACTTCTCCGACTCTGATATCCCCGCAATGATCGAAAGCGCTGAAGTTGATTTAACTGGAAGTACTTCTTCTAATATTTCCCAAGGAGAGTATATTGATTCTCGCTGTCACAGTCCACCTCGAATTCAGAAGTATCTAAATTCTCCGATCATGAGCCCTCTCAGTAACTACGATAATAATTTTACGAGGTACGAGGAGATTGAAAGGTTAGAGAGAGCTATGGTTAAACTTAAAAGAGAGAAGGAAGGGTTAAATGGTCAAGAGAAAAAAATTTGGAAGGAAAAGTACAGGAAAATGGTGAAGAAGGTTAGGGGGATTGTTGAGGAGATTAAGGGTAATAGTGCAATGTAAAAGTTTGGTGTTGGTTTGTAGATTAAAGAGTTTTCTTTTTACCTAGCAATCTGACCTTTCAATTTGTAGCATTTGTGCTATGCGTGTGCTTTACCCCTTGCAATTTTTCCTACTGCACCGCTGAGAAGATCCTCACGCCGATCTTTCTCCCTATTTTTTTCCCGATATTTTATCGTTGTTCAATGATTATGACCGTCATGATCTCCACCGACTTCACAGTGTTTGTGATCAAGTAGAATAAGGCCAATTCCAACAGCTCCAACCGCGAAGAACAAAAACGATATAAAACGCATATAACTCGTATCAGCATATTTATAAACTCGGGGCATGCATTCGGAAGCTGCTATGGTGATGTATAGACCACCACCGAAGGTTAGGATGTAACCGAGAGCGTTTGTATCGGCGTTGGAAAGGGTTACGAGCATGCAACCGAAGATCACTGACGTTCCTGAGATGAAGTTTAAGAGGAGAGCTTGATACGGCTTAAAACCTCCAACCGTAGTAAGCATTACGTAGTCGGCGATCTCCTGAGCTAGCTCGTGGATTATGGTTGAGAGTGCTACGGCCCAACCGAAGTTAGCGTCGCAGCTTAAAAAAGCAGCTGCGATGAACGTACCGTCGGTGAAGTTGTGGAAGAAATCACTGCGACGAGCGTAGCGAGTCGCATGAAGATTGATGATAACGAGTTAGAAATGAGTAGTGCGCCACTTGCATTGCACCACTTGCACAGTTCATCTACAACATCAAAATGGCGCATTATCAGCTCGTAGCTTCGCTCCTCGCAGATTCTTACCCGATAATGATTCCGGAGACTACGCGGGTTCGGGTGCTGTTCTTGGAGGAGGCGGTGAAGAGCATTATTACGGTTGAGAGGACGTAAGGGAAGATGAAGCCGGCGAGGAGGCATGTGCCCCAGCGCCAGTAGACGTCGACCATTTCGACCTGGGGGCGCGAGCGAAGCGAGGAGGGGGGGGGGGAGGTTGGAGTTAGAATTGTTCATATATGTTCTAGAAGACGCGTCGCTTTGTTTCTCACCTCTCCGCGTCCGAGGTGATCGTGAATCATCTCAATCGCCTCCGGAATGATGAGCAAAAACGCGCACGATAAAATCGCGCCCACGGAAAAGGAGGAGGTGTAAGCGAGGAAATCGGGGGTGAAGAGGTCATCGGGTTCGATGGACCTGGATTCGGCGGTGTTGTTGGTGGCGGTGGCGGTGGTGGTGGCGGTGGGGACTTCGACCTTGCCGGTGGAAACGCTCGTTAGTTCGAGCTCGTCGGAAGAAGATTCGGGGTCGGAGTCACTGTTCATAGTGCCAGACTCGTACTTTTCAACTGCGACGAGCGCAGCGAGTCGCGTGAAAATTGTTGTTAACGTGTTAGAATGGGGTGGGGGTGAAAACAGCTTCCACGTTGAGACTAAAACTAGCGGCGTAGTTGAATAATAACCAGAAATACTGAATTCCGTGCTCGTCGCTTCGCTCCTTGCGGCTTCGCACCTCCGTTTTTTAACATGCACTTCCTGAAAATGGGGAACATGAAAAGCACGCCGATGAAGGTTACGAGGTTGACGATGACGCTGGCAACGTACGGCATCCACGTGGGGGCGGGTTCGTAGCCGGAGGAGTCGTTGTGCATTTTGACTTGTCCTTCTAGGTAGGAGGCTACGACGAGCGTAGCGAGTCGCATGAAGATTGGCGATAACGAGTTAGAAATGAGAAGCGACGAAAGCGGTGTCGACATTGAAACTGACGCTACTTGTGCAACCGATGTATAACAGCTAAACAGCGCATTATCAGTTTCTCACCTTCGATGTCTAGAGGGGTGCCGGTGTTGGCGTTGGTCAATTGGAAGGCGTTTTCGAACTGTGTGTGAGGAGCGGCGAGCGTAGCGAGCCGTGTTAGAGCGCCACGGTGTAGAATAGCGAAGAAAACGACGTTGAGACTGTCGCTACGGAGCGACGACGAACGAAACTAACGCATTCCAAGCTCGTCACTTCGCTCATCGCAGCTTCTCACCTCCTCTTGGGAATCGGTTTCTGTTTGGAGGAGGCGGTCGTGGTTGTGGCCGTCGTGGCTGTCAACAGCTTGGGAAGCAGCGTCCTCGTCGACGTGAGCCACGAAGAACATCCAGACGAAGAGCTCGATCTCCTCGTTATCGTGCCCGGTGACGGTGAGGGAGTACGATGTCATTTGCAGCAAGGGGTTGACAGGAAGCGTGTAGCAGGTGAACGCGTCGACGGCGGCGGTCAGGGGCACGCCGGGAGAGGGCGTGGTGCATTCGAGCAGCGGAGTGAGGGTTTCGTAGTGCGTGGGGCCCTCGGCGAACTCCGCAGCGAGGTCCTCCTCAGAGAGAGAGCGGCGGTGATCGTGACCTCCTTCCTCATCGGCATGGATGGGGTGGATAATAATGTCGATTGAGTTGTTTTCGAACTCAATACGGCCGGGTTTTATGTTGAAACCGACTCCACTTGTGATGACGCCTGTGGGGACGTGCGCGACGAGGCCGACGTACTCTTCATGGTCGGAGGACTGTGGCGAGTGAAGCGAGCCGAGGAGTGAAGCGACGAGTTAGCATAGAGTATTAATCGTTAATATGAGGAGTGCAGCGACGAGTTGTATATCGCCTTCATAATACTCGTCGCTTCGCTCCTCGCGGCTTCGTACTCGTACCTCTTCCTCGTCGTCGTGGTGGGCCTCCTCGACCTCACCGTCCATGTAGAAGGCCTCAATTTCGAGGAGGTTGCCGGTGATCGCAGCGGTCAGCTGGAAGGCGCTTTCGAACGCCTCGTGATCCTCGTGAGCGCGGCTGTCGGTTTCTGTGAGGAGGCGTGACATTTCGTGGTCGTGCTCTTCATCGTCATCGTGCACTTCGAAGAAGGACCACACGAAGAGCTCGATCTCCTCGTTATCGTGCCCGGTGACGGTGAGGGAGTACGATGTCATTTGCAGCAAGGGGTTGACAGGAAGCGTGTAGCAGGTGAACGCGTCGACGGCGGCGGTCAGGGGCACGCCGGGAGAGGGCGTGGTGCATTCGAGCAGCGGAGTGAGGGTTTCGTAGTGCGTGGGGCCCTCGGCGAACTCCGCAGCGATGTCCTCGGAGAGCAGGCGGGGGGTTGTGGCGAGAGAGCGGTGCCTGTGGTCGTGCCCGTCGTGGTTTTCTTCGTCGGCGTGGATGGGGTGGAAGACGACATGGATCGAGTCGTTTTCAAATTCCAGATCGCCGGGTTTTATGTTGAAGCCGACGCCACTGGTGATGACGTTGTTGGGGACGTGCGCGAGAAGGCCTACGTACTCTTCGTCTCCGGAGAGCGCGCGAGTGTTGAGTTGGTGGAGGTTTGCTGGGGTGAGGATGGCGTCGATCGAGTGAGGTTGGGGATGGGTGATAAAGAGTAAGAAAGAATGCGGTAGGACAGGCGTGGTGGTGGTAACCGGAGCTTCTCAACAAGTCTCGCCCCGCAATGTAAATTGCGAAGGGCGTAGCTGACGGGGAGAGGCATTATTAAAGGGAGAGAGTTGAGAAAAGACGCGGCTTGTCGGGTTTCAGAAGACGTTGTAGAAAACCTATGCACACGTGCGGAGGGGCAGCTCACCTGGGGGCAGAGCTCCAACGCAGGTCAGAAAAGCGCAAACGACATGGAAAAGTTTCATCGGGGTACGAGAAAAGATGAAATGGGCGAAGGGATGTCTGGACATTTGCTGCCTGCAGTTTTGCAGGTTGAAAAATGTGGCAAACAAATTTTTTTCCTAACTTTAACACACAAAGCGCTTCCATATTTTATTTTTATTTTATAGAATGTAGCAGCCTCCAACCTCGCCCTCATACCCCAGTAAATCCCCATCCTTCTCGATCTCCTTCAACAAACTGTGAAAGACGTCTCTAACATTATCCCCGTTCTTACTGCGACGAGCGTAGCGAGGAGCGGAGGAGCGAAGCGACAACGAGTTAGTTTAGAATATTCTTAATGCTCGTCGCTTCGCTCCTCATGAAGTCCTCATGGAGACTCATTGCGACCGTAATTATCGTATTTGTAACTCGTCACTTCGCTGCTCCTCGCAAATGCTCACCTGCTACATTCGATGAAAGGCACTCCCCACGAGTCAGCGAGCTCCTGTCCCTGGGCGGCGGTGACCTGTCTATCGCAGGTTAAATCGTTCATGCTGCCTACGAGAATTCGGGGAACGTCTGGGGCGTCGCCGAGCATGTTTAGGAGTGTTGTGTTTATCTGCGACGAGAGTAGCGACGAGCATTAGCGAGTTGATGTAGATTGTTGTAAACGTGTTAGAATTGCGTAGCGATGAAAGCGGTGCCCACCTTGACGCTGAAACTAGCAGCGACGCCAATTACGACCTCGGATTATCGCATTCCCCTGCTCGTCGCTTCGCTCCACAAGGCCGCATACCTGAGATATTTTGGTGAACGACTGTTGGGTGGGTGAAGCGGGGTGAGCGAACAAGCGGCGAGCGAAGCGAGTCTTGTTAGTGATGGCACATCATTTTTCGTTTCCCCAACGTCCTCGTTCGACGAGATTATGAATGCGTTGAGAATGCGTTGAGAATGCACCGTCATTACAACTCGTCGCTTCGCTCCTCCGCTCATTCGCAGTAAGAACATTATATACTAACTCGTCGCTTCGCTCCTCGGCTCGCTTCGCTCCTCGGCTCGCTTCGCTCGAGGCTCATCCTCGTCCTCGCCCCCATTCCCACCCCCCACCCCTAACCCTCACCTGCAAACTATTTATGGAATAAACCATGACGTAACCATGAACTCCAACGCTCGCATTCCTGCTCAACCTCGAATACTCATCCATCCCCGCCGTATCAATAATATCAGTCGCGAAGTGCACCCTCCTGAAGCGGATGGTCTTGTGGTAGGTGTTCTCGATGGTGGGGTCGTAGCGGCCGGTGGCGAAGGTGCCGGAGACGAAGTTCGTGGTGAGGGAGGTTTTTCCGACGGCGCGGAAACCGAGGACGGCGATCTTGCGGTTCACGAGGAGGGGGTCGCTGCGGACCATGGTGTGGTAGGGGGGGAAGGAACTTTAATTTTTGACGAGGACGACGATGGATGCTGGTAGTGCGATTAGGGGTGACGATGCTGTGGTTGGCTGGCTTGTTTGGGTTGAGTTTGGGGGCTGCGAAAGGGTGGTGGATTAGAGAGGGGGCTGGGTGGGTGGAGCGGGTGGATAATTCGGCAAAGTGGGATCGTTTTCGCCAAATTTCGAGGGGTTGTCGGAGTAGGCCACGAGGCGGCACGACGAGGTTTTGAGAAACCTTTCAAAACGCGACCGAGCGCATACGCCTCTCGCATAAGTCAAACCCAGACCGATACATTACGCATCAAAGACAACTTTTATATCCTGCACTCACGTCTAGCAGGAATTGATTTCCGGGAGGGTCGCCTAATGAATCCATCTCGTCCATTTTCCTTAATTCCCAAGATGCTCGCTACTAACGCTGTGCGGCTGACATCCCGGTACGTGTATAAACTTTCCCAAACCCCTAGCACAATCCCCATCCCCGTCCCACCGTTGAGGCCCTAAACTGAAGCATAAGCCCGTTCATGGGCCCGTTTTGGCGATCATCGAGATCTTGGATTTCTCCTTCAAATCGCAACGGATCGCCCCCACATCGTTTCACAAGTAGCGATCCCCCATTGCCACCCCCCTAGTCCATCAGCTCCCCCCCTAGTCACCCCCACAAACAATACAAACCCAAACAACGATCCAACCCCTCGCTCGACTTTTTCACTCGCTCTAACCCTCCCTCCTCCCCTCCCAAAATCGCCAACAGTGTTGCCACGCGCATGGCCCCCATGGCCATCACCGCTCGTGGCATGGCCACCGAGAAACAGGTACGGCGTGTTCCCCCCAAACCCCCCAAATCCTCCTCAAAACCCCCCTCTCGTTCGCCTCTAACCCCTAACCCCGCACCCCGCACCCCTCGCCCCAGCTCTTCCAACAAATTAACTCCACCAAGAACATCATGAAGATCACCTCTTCAATGAAGATGGTTTCCGCCGCCAAGCTCAAGGGAGACGAGGTGAGTGCGGTTGAATTTATCTCCCCTGAAACAACTCTTAGCCAAACGTACCCCCCCCTAACCCCCCCCTACCCCCCCTCCCGCCCCTCCCCCCAACCCACCAGAACCGCCTCTACGCCGCCCGCCCATTCAACAAGTGGGCCACGACCATCACCGGCCCTTCCACCCCCATGGAGAACGAGGTCGAGTTCGCCAACATCCCCGACAACGCCCTCATCGTCCCCCTCACCTCCGACAAGGGTCTCTGCGGAGGCATCAACTCCTTCATCTCCCGCGGAGTCCGCACCATGTGCGGCGTGCTTGATGGATCCGGAAAGAAGTCATCCGTTGTCGTCGTAGGGGACAAGGGACGCTCCCAGATGCGCCGCATGGTCGGCGACAAGCTCGTCTCCGCTGCCACTGAGGTCGTCACCCCCTACAGGTGAGGCTCAGCGGGGAGTTTACGACGACAACGTGCCACTCTCGCTCCTCGCATGTGTCGCCCTCCCTTCTCGCACCAACATACATTCTAAACTCTAACTCTCCCCGCTTCGCTCCTCCCCTCCTCCGCTCGCTAATGCTCCCCCCTACCCCCGTCGCAGCTTCGACCTCTCCGCCGCCATCACCGCCGAGGTCCTCGCTGCCGGAAACGACTACAGCTGCATTGTCATCCTCCACAACAAGTTCGTCAACTCCGCCACCTACATCCAGGAGTACAAGGTCCTCATGCCAATGGCCTCCACTGGAGATGATGAGGCCATGGTCGAGTACGAGTTCGAGGTGAGAAGCTGCGAGGAGCGAAGCGGCGAGCTATGAATACGAGATTAGCGCAAGTACTGAGGCGAAGAGTGGTAGCTTTAGGCTAAATGCACAAGCCGCCTTCATCATTACGCAATTCTAACTAGTCGTCGCTTTGCTTCTCCGCTCGTCGCAGCCCGACATAAAAAACGAGGTCCTCGAAGACCTCGGAGAGTACCTCCTCTGCTCCGAGCTCCACCACGCACTGATGGAGGCCGCCGCCTCCGAGCAGTCTGCCAGAATGGCCGCCATGGAGAACGCCACCAAGAACGCAGGGGAGATGGTCGACAAGCTCACTCTGCAGTACAACAGGGCTCGCCAAGCCAGGATTACCACGGAGCTCATCGAGATTATTTCCGGAGCCAGTGCTATCGAGGGTTAGATTTGATTTGGGGAAGTAGTTTGGGGGTAGTGGGTTGTGTTTGGGGTGTGGTATAATAGGGAAAGCAGTTTATTAATTTCTCATCAAAACTTTCAAAATTGTTTTCTATTCTATTAACTACTAATTCTATTAACACCACCACACCGGCAACCCACTCACGCCCACACTCATGGTGACTTGAAGACGTCTTTGTCACGTATTGTCGCACCCCCCCCCCCCCTTTCCCCTTTCCCATCTCCGCTAGAACCTCAGCAACAATCGATCGCCTTCTCTTAGCCGCAGCCAGTTCTCTCTCCTTCTGCGTCGCTAAACTCTTCCTCAGCTCTCTGCTGAAACTACTGCGTATCATTGCGAGCGTTTCGGGGTCATTAACAACCGAGTCGGGAATGGAAGCGCGAACCTAAACAAACAAACGAGCGAGACGTGTTGGAATTTAACGCAACGAGTTCATTCGACCAATTCGTTCAGTCTGCCTACACATCCTGTTAGGATACCCTAACATCCTCGCTTCGCTCGCCCCCACTCATCACTCACCTGATCGGTAAACCACTCGTGCTGCGCCTCGTACCACTCCGGAATCTTCAGATTGATCCAGTCAACCACCTCTCCCTCGATCTTCCTCCACTTGTGACGGTGCTTCGTGAAAATGTAAACTTTATGCTCGTCTTCTTCGTTCTTCAAGAAGATGTTCATCGCATATTCATTTCCTGTCATCGACGAGGTGAAGGTTTTGATGAAGCTGCTGTTGATTGTCCTCAAGAAGCACACGAAAGAGACGACCTGAACTAGAACCAAGGCGCCGATCGTTCCAAAGACTGCGACGAGTTAGCATAGAACATTCGATCATTAATACTAGTCGCTTCGCTCCTCGTACTCGCGCTAGTATCGTCTTCACAGCACGTCGCTTCGCTCCTCGCGGGTTCTTCGTACCTTGCTCCGCCCCCAGAACCGTAACCAAACCGTGGCCTCCACCATCAACGTAAGCTAAATACCTCCAGCCAAAATAAAAACAGACGACCGGCGTTGACAAGAGAGTGAACGACCAGTACGCCCCGCCGAGCTCGTAAAGATTTCGAGCGTGAAGCAGCCCGGTGAAGTCGGTGAGGGATTTCACCACCACTCGGATAATTACTGGCACGACGATACTGCGACGAGCGTAGCGAGGAGCCGAGGACGAAGTCCGAGGAGGGAGGGGGTGGGTTAGTATAATGCGCTTACTATAGAGAGGAGCGAAGCGACGAATTGAACGAGTCATTCGGACGAGTTCGTTCGGAGTGAGCTCCTCGTTGTATTCGTAACGCTTAATCTCGTCTCTCCGCTCCTCGCTAGTACAAGGTGCTTACTAAAGCTCGTCTCTCCGCTCCTCGCTTCGCTCCTCGCTTCGCTCCTCGCAGTAACTTGCGGAACCAACGCATTCCCAGCTCCTCACTTCGCTCCTCGCTGGGCTTCGTCCTCACCTAACAGCCGATCCAGGAGTCGTAGGGATCCAATACTAAAAATCACGCTTGACTAACTTATAAACCACAAAAAGACTCATGTCAAGCGCCAAGTACAAAAAGTCGACGCTGGCACTTTCGACCGTGCACAAAGAGCAAGCGATGATTTTCGCCGACACCTGGCAGGCGGCCATTAAGAAGATACAGAAAAACGTTTTGATCTTCTTCGACGTGGCGTCGGGGATGTATCCGTAGAAGTCAGGGTTGTGCCCTCGCTTGATCTTGTCCTGGTCGATGTCGAACGACATGGTCGTGGAAGTGAAGGCGGCGACTGAAACGGACACGACGAGGGAAAAAATGACCCCCGACGACTGGTTGGATCCCGCCAGGAAAGCGTACGCCTGTACAAGCGCTCCGGGGATGGCTGAGGCGGTAGTAAGTTAGTAAGTTAGTTCCAATTTATCAAGAACACACACACATACACACACACACCATCATCGACTTACCTTCAGCAAACAGCTCGACGCCTTTGAAATACATCATCTCGCTTCGAGGAGAAACCACAGAACCAGCAACCTCCTCATTGTCTATCGCAACCTGCGGCGAGCGGCGAGCGAAGCGAGCCGAGGAGCGAAGCGACGAGTTAGTTCTGAATGTTCGTAACACTCGTCGCTTCACTCCTCGCAGTTAACCCTCACCCTGTACGCATCCACCCCTGGCTTCATAAAGGTCAGCACGTAAACCATCTCCTTCAATATCTTCGTCTTCCTCTGCTTGCGATTTTGAAGAACTACGAAAACGAGTTGCAGAAAGTGAGAGAACAGAATGAAGTACATAATGAAGTACGCGTAATTTTTCTCCCCCGACCTCCAGAACGTGAAGATCATGTAAATATCAGTCATACTATCAAACGTGCTTAAAATGCCCCCGAAGAGGAGTCTCACGAGAGCGTACTTCTTGTTGTCGCTGGCCAAGCGCACGCTTGCGAGTAGGAGCACGTCTGACGGGGTGACGGTCGCTCAGCTCCTTCATGGCAGGGTACTGGCGAAGGAACCCCCCTATCGCGTCTCCATCGCTGTCGGTAGTGAGGGTTAAGATATTGAAACCTCGAGCCAGGCTGCTGCAGTCGGACTTGGTGATGGAGTCGCTGGGTTTGTCGCACAGGGGAAGTTTCGAACCTGAAAGTAGGGAGGAGTTAGTTTGGGAATTCAATTGGGGCGCATGGGTATATGTGGAAGCGTTCCCACTTTCGCGTCGCCGGTAGTCGCCCAATTAGTTGGCAGCAAATACAAACCACCTTCGTTGACCGACCATCTCACCTAGAGAACGAGGCTTTAACATCTCATAGAACAAATTAAGGATGAGGGCGACATCCGTCTGTAGTGGGACGGCAGAATAAGAACGGTTTATCTCCCCCCCGTCGCCCGAACCGGTCATCCGCGTTACCCTCACCCCTCTTTCGGGTTGGTCGGTCCACAGACTAGCGAGAGAAGCATTTTCTGCTTTCAGCTTACTTATTTCTTTCTCATACGAGGATAGACGATTTTCAAGGCCACTCCCGGCCATTTCACCCGGGAATACTTTCGTATTCTCGCCCATGCCTGAAATAGACATTAAATGGACGATATATCTTAATCGGAATCTATTTCGCAAAAGGTGTTTATTTTGCTGCTGTGACGAGCTCCTTGACATCTACTGCACCCATTACCTTTTTCTTCAAAAACACCAAAATAAAAAATAAACCAAAAGATTTAACAATAATAAAATACACCGTCCCTCTCTACTACAACAAATCGTTCTGCATATTCTCAACAAAACTCCTGATAGTCTTAACATTCCTCTTCCTCGGACTCATCTCTAGCGTCTTCGGAACCTCATCCGTAAACTCCCTCAATAACTTCCCCTCAATTTTCTTCTCCGCGCTCCTCAACTCCTTCGTCTTTTTAACCCACTGTTGAACTGCGACGAGTATAGCGAGTTGCAAGAAGATTGGCGTTAACGAGTTTGAATTGCGTGGCGATGATAGTGGCGTCGATACCTAGACTGGAGCTACTAGTAGCGCAGCTGAATTTCGAGCGCAATTGTCGTATTCCCGGCGAGGAGTGAAGAGGCGAGTTCATAGGTAACTCGTTCTCTACTTTACTCGTTGCTTCGCTCCGAGTTCATAGACAAAATGTTCTCTACTTGACTCGTCGCTGAGCTTCTCATGGAGCCTCATTTTCGAGCGCAATTGTCGTATTCCCAGCTCCTCCCTCCCCTCCCCGCAGTTCCTCACCTCTAAACTCCTCCTTTCTCTGATAATTATAACTATGATCCCTCTTCATAATCTCCTCACTCATTTCATTAATCCTCGGACTAAAAGGATACACAATCTCCTCCCCCTCCTCCAACGGTCTCATGTAACTCCCCTTCTCCCTCTTCTTCGCGCTCAATATGTCAATAGTTACCGCATTCTCTAAATGCTTTAAAGGCTTATGACTATATTGACTCGGTAACATACTCTCATCACTCCTAGGTTTTAACTTCAACCAATCCCCCTTCGTATCTCTAATCCCCTTCCCCTCTCTCGTCCTCCCAACAGTAAAAGTTGAAGGGGTACCTGAATCTTTCCTTCTATCTTTTACGTATTTAACACCTTCTGAATATAAATCATCGAATATTGTCGTCTTCTTCTCCGCATCCTTCATGTGACACATAGCTAAACTAGCGTCACTTACTTGAAACTTCGTTTCAATCTGTGTTTTAATACTCGCTTCGTATAACCCGTGATCCTTGATCTTTTTCATTAACATGAATTCGTATTGACGTTTCACCCATTGTTCTATTTCTTGTTTATCCACTTTCTTATTATACTTTTTCAAAACTTGAGGGTCGCTTTCAGGATCAGGGCGTTGTCTTCCAACCGTATTCTCAAATCCCTTCTTCACAGGTTCAGGCTCAATATACTTGTTCTTGACCAACGGACGAGCCAAGCGATTTACTTGTTGTTGCTGTTCGATGAAGGTTGGGAAATTATTAGGTTGAGGGAAGTTACCTACTACTACACCTCCCATTGCTTCTTTTTCTTCTTGGATTAAAGTTTCGTCGACTCGGGAAGGGATTACGGCTTCGAACATTTCGAGCATGCGCTCTTTCTTCAAGCTTGCTCTCTCCTTGTGGAGTTTGTGGAACTCGTCTGAGTGGCTGTGGGCGCCTGTGGTTAAAATCTTAGGTTTGTGCTTTGGTTTAGGGCGACCGACGCTACCGCCATCGCTTTGGATGCTGCTGAGGTCTGCTATGTTCTCGTCCGTGTCGTTGCCCATTTTTCGCTTCCTGCCCTTCTTCTTCTTCTTCTTTTCCCCCATCCCTAGCTCGTCCATGAAACTCGACATTAAATGTGACTCGTTCTCATCATCCTCATCCTCGTACTCCTCATACTCCTCCTCGCTGTCGCTGTCCCCATCATTGTGGTTCGTTCTTGGCTGGAACATCTTCCTCCTCTCCCCCTCCTCCACTGAGTGGTTGTTGAGCATGCCCATGACCTTGTCGAAAAGTCCGGTCTGGCGGTGTTCTACGACGAGCGTAGCGAGTCGCGTGAAGATTGGTGTTGCGTAATTAGCCGAGTTAGAATTGCGTAACGGTGATAGTGCGGAGACCAGCTACAAGCAGCTACTAGCAGCTCGTCGCCTCGCTCCTTGCTGCGGGCTTCGTCCTCGCAGTTTCTCACCTCTCCTCGTCATGTGCAAGGGCTGCATCCCTCCAAAATCTCGGTGAGAAACCATCGACGTGGCGACCGATAGAGCCTTGACGGACCTAGTGCCACATCGGCTCATCACGTTCGCTCCGTCGCGCTCGCAGAAACGGTCGTTTCGAGTGGAAGCTCAAGCAGAGCCGAGCAGAACGTCCATCGAGGTATGCGTTGACTGAGCAGTACTGCGTTCACGGGTGGGACA
>BLQM01000135.1:70424-84784 GCA_012489335.1 Triparma laevis f. inornata
CTATTAACTCCTACCCCCAACCCCCCCCACAGTCCCTCGACCTCGCGTACTCCATCAAAAACCCCAAGCGAGACTTCTCCAATGGCTTCCTCATCGCCGAAATATTTTCTCGCTACTTCGCCCGTGGCCTGGCCATGCACTCGTACGACAACGGCACCGCCGTCCGCGTGAAGAAGGACAACTGGGGTCAGCTCATGAAGTTCTTTCGAAAACAGGGCCTCGACATCATCACCGACGCCGAGGTGACGTCGATCATCCACTGCGAGGATGGAGCAGTGGCTACCTTCATCAAGAGAATCTATCAGGCCCTCACGCAGAGGGAGGTTCAGGACGTCGTCAAGCGTCCCCTCGTCGAGCGCCCTCCCCCCTACATGCGCAACACCGGCTCTAAGATCGTCAAGGACACTCTCAGAACCGGAAACTTCACAGAACACCCCGACCAGACCACCACGCAGAACGCGCTCAGGTCCGAGCTCGAGGATCACGAGGCGGACTTGCAGCACGAGAAGAGCATTGACCCCGAGAGGTTTTCATCCTCCCTCAGCCTGAGCGGTTCCAGGGCCCCTCACGTGAGCAAGGCCATGGGAGAGTACGAGGCCCCCGTCCCTCAGGTTACCGTAGAGAGGTGAGAACGACGACAATGAGGAGCGAAGCGATGAGCTGAATAACACGATATTTGATCACTCCGCTCCTCATTTCGCTATCTCCACCACTAACACGCTCGTCCACAGAATCGAAGTAAAGCAAAGCGACAAGAACATCGCAGCCTTACGTGCCAGCCAAGACCCCATGGCAGTTCCTTACGCAAACAAATCAATAATGAGCGCACAAAGCAACAACGAATACGACAACGGCGGTTCTCCAGGAAGCTTCTCTGGGTCTAGAGGAGGCAACAACTCTGCTTCTTCCGGCTCTGCTAAGAACATGCTTGATGAGGTTGTCAAGGGGTGGAACTTTTCCAGCTTCACCGACTTCTCCACCTCCCTCGTTGACTTCGAGGACGCTGCCGTGGACTGCGCTGAAGGCGTTTTCGACACCATCTGTGCCGAGGCGGAGCGAATAGCATCGGGAGTCAACACGAACGATGCGGATTTCAAGGACTTCGCGGCCATTGCGTCGCCTTTCTGCAGTATGGTAGTTGACCTTCCGGAGGTACGAAGTCGCGAGGAGCGAAGCGACGAGCTGGGAATGCGATAATTCCCGTCGTTATTTGTCTGCGCTAGTAGCTTCAGTCTAATTGCTAAAGCCATTTTCATCTTTACGTAATTCTAACTCGTTAAATTACGCAACTCCAAACTTCTCGCAACTCGCTACGCTCGTCGCAGGCGTCGAACGAGTTCAAGGGGGCTGCACAGGCATTCTGCAGCCTAGGATTGGCGCTTTCCAACAACGGCTCAAGTAGCGGACTCGACATGTTTGACAAGCACGCTCTCCCCGTAATTGGTCAGGCGGCCAAGTCCGACGCTGCAAAGCGTCCTCTGGCGCTTGAGATTTTCTACAGCTTCGTACCTCCAACTCCTGAGATCAGGGTCGACGCGATCAACAGGTGAGGGGCAGCGATCAGCGAAGCGACGATTGCGCTCGAAAATGAGGCTCCATGAGGAGCGAAGCGACGAGTCAAGCAGAGAACACGTTGTCTATGAACTCGGAGCGAAGCGACAAGTAAAGTACAGAACGTGTTGTTTATGAACTCGTCGCTTCGCTCCTCGCCGGGAATACGACAATTGCGCTCGAAATTCAGCTGTACTATTAGCTTCAGTGTAAACACCGACGCTCCTATCGCCGCTACGTAATTCTAACTCGTCAACTCCAATCTCTATGCGACTTGCTACGCTCGTCGCAGGCTCAGGGACTCCCTTGGAGCCTCCGACATCGCCACCCTCGTCCACTGCTTGACCAACCTCATTTTCATCGAGGATCCCTCAAGTTTCGAAGAATCTGGAGCGCTCGTCGACCTGTATTTGGAGTACGTCGTCGCCGGTCTAGGACAATCATCCCCTAGTATCCGTAGCGCTAGCCTCGCAATGCTCAGTGAAGTCGTTGCTAACTGCGGTGCTTCTGCCGCTCAACAGTTCATTGAACCTTTGCAGAAACTCTCAACTGAGGATTCCTTCTGGGAGACGAAGGCGCAGGTACGAAGTCTCGAGGAGCGAAGCGACGAGCTGGGAATACGACAATTACACACAATTTGATCTAAACGCTCACGCCACTTTCGTTGCCACGCAATTCTAACTCGTTAACTCCAAACGTTCACACGACTCGCTACGCTCATCGCAGCTCCTCGTTGTCGCAACCACGATATTACAGAGCAGGAGTGAAATGACTGACGCCGTGGTCGGAATAGTTGAGTCAGTCTTTCACGGGAAGGCGAGTGGAAATGTCAAGAAGGTTGGAGTGGCGTACTTGTCCTCCGTGCTCGGAGAGGTACCGCAGCTCATGGGAGTCTATTTGGACGTTTTGTTGGGTATGAAGAGTTCGGATAGGGCCATGCTCATGGGACTGGGTTCGGGATTGAACAGCACCGGGGGGAGGGTCGGGGGAACGGCCGAGCTGCCGGTGGGGGGGAAGAGCGGGCTCACTTATTCTATCCAAGCCTTCGATGGGAACGTGGTGGCGAGAGGATTGTTGGACCGGGTTAGCGCGGGAGAGGCCTTCGGGGAGGGCGCGGCACAGGTGTTGCTCGGCTGCGTTTTGAGCCAGGAGGACGTTAGTGGGAATGGGTGGACGGAGGTTTGGGACGGGTTCATGGGATTGGTTTTGGGGGGACTGAAGGACGGGGAGTTGTGCGACGTGTGCTGCGATGTGGCCTTTGCCTTCGTGGCGGGCAACAACGACGCCGCCGCTGCTTTGTACGAAAGTGGGTATGTTGGTGATGCCATGACCATTGTGTATGGGGGGGATGGTGACGAGGCATCGAAGGAGGGCATCTTGATGTTCTTGACTAGGGTCGCTAATGGGTCTGCCAAGGGGTGTGCCTTCGTTGAAGGTTTGTTGGAAGAGAGTAGCGTTGTGAGTAGTGACGACGATTTGCTCAACTTGCAGGCGGATTTGGCCATGTAAGGGGGGCGACGGTGGGTGGTTGGTGGGGTTAGGGGGTGGCAGGAGTGATAGGGGGATAATGTTAGTTGTTGTTTTGAAAGCAAACCTTGCTTTTATTTTTTATTTTGATATCCATCTTCTTCCATCTTCTTCCATCGCTTGAATTCTTTTCCGAACACCTTCCGATCCTCTACCCCACAATTTAATTCGTAATGTTTAAAATTCATTATATTCTTATATTCTTCGGAGCCGACACTTTCATAATCTTTATCTTCAATGATCCTCTCCAATCTTATTTTAGGATCAAATGACGTTGAATCTATATTCAACTTATTTAGTGATTGAATAATATTTTTAAAATTCTCATTCCGAAATTTTGAATTAAATAAACGTTTACGAAATTCTATATCTATATTTATATCGGAAATCAACCGATTCATCTCTACTCCTAACTCAGCAGCAGTTATTAAAACGTAGACTGCGTTTTTAACATCAGACCTCAAAATTTGAAAACGCCACCAGTTGTTGTTATCGCATTTTTTTAATAAGGAGGGATCTTTTACATTGAGAACGACTTGATGGAAATAACCGGTTTTGGAGGATTCAATTACCCAGAAACGAAGATCTTTTTTTAGGAAGATTAGGTTTGTTATTATGGATGTCAAATGTTTTGAAGGTTTGCGAGAGGAGTATATACGTTTAAGGAATTCAGGGGATTCTATTTCGATGAGGATGTTGGAGGGATTGTGAAGGAGGAAGGATGTTATTGTATCTAATGATTCATATTTTAATAATCGATCTCTAAACCTTTCATCTGAGTCTATTTGTTTTATTATAGGGTTAAGGTTTGGAGAAGGGGGGAGATTGCTTAAGGTTTTTAATAACTTATCGAAGGGGAGGGACGACCAATTCGAGAGAAATTGAGGAAGTGGAGTAGGAGAGGGTGAGGAGGTTAAGGTACGGTGTAAGGGGACTCTGTGAGGTGATGTACGTATGGTTAGATTAACGTACTGTGCTGGAATACGACCGATCACGTATGTGTTATCCAGTTGTGGATGGGTCTAATGAAGGTGGAAAACTCCATCAGCGTGAAATCTTTCCCCACCTGGTTTTCACGTGAGATAACGTCGTATCGTCGACAGTTATAAAGTTTCTCAATATATAAGACCTGTGAGATTGGCGGGGCACCCCCAACACCAGTCGTCTGATCATATTTTAACGCGAGTTCAGGACAGCGAAGTCCACTGGCGGCAGCCAGGATTTTGACAAGTTTCGTCAATGTCTCAACACACAAAGCGATATCAGCTCTCATACTTCTTCTACATCTTCTCATTATCTGCGCTTTCCAGCGACCCCCATTTCTGATCCACAACTGGAGACGTGTGAAAGTGTTTTTTGGACCTACTTCGGATCTGCCGCCGCGGCCGAAAATCCTTCCCTCCCTCCACCCCCCCCTCTTCTCCCTTCGATCATGCCGCCTCCACCTCCCTACCCCTTTCTCATCCAATCTTACCTCGACCCTTCTGTCTCTTACTCCGTCCTCTCCTCCTACCCTCCCTCCACCCTCCGTCAATTCCTCCTCCTCCTCCTCTCCTCCCCCCATCAAACCTTCCTCCCCCCTCAATTCCCTCTAACAACATCCCTCCTTTACACCCGTGAGAATTATAACCCTTTGAATTCAGTTTATATAGATTTCAAACACTTAAATATTAATAGGCAGAAAACTATTAAACACTTAATAAAAAAATATATCGAGTTAGGTTCTGAACAAAAAAAAGAAGGTGAAATGGTTCTAACATTACTCAACGAACAAGATGAAGAGGCTGGAAATACTACGCCGAGGCTGAGAGAGGTTAAACCGTCTATTGAAACCTCGAAAAGGACCCTCTCACACGATTTAACCTTGACTTCTCACGACATCTCAATGTTGAAGAAGCGAAAAATACTTAAATCCGACTCTCCCACCGACTCTGCCGTCCCCCCAGAACCTCAACAAACCTCTTCCTCCTCGTCCTCCACTTCCGAAATCCTTCTCTCAATAAAAGAATCCCTAACCCTCGCCGGTAAAAACCCCTCCTCAACATCCACAACTGCAACCACCCACCTCCTCCACACTCATATCCTCTCCTCTCCTTCAATTTTACCCTTCCTTCCTTATTTACCTGAATCAATTTTATCTGCTTTAACTGTGAAAATAATAACCTCAAACCTCCCCCACACAATCCTAAATTCCTTCTCCAACCTCTTCATCTCCAACCTCACCTCCGAATCATCATCATCATCAGTCGGAATCAGTCGCGTCTACGTCGACGCTCTAAAATCAATATTAACCTTCGACTCAATCCTTGGTATATATATCTTAACTTCTCTTATTAAAATTGGAGATAAAAGATTGTATGAATTCGTTTTAAGAGTTATGAAAACTTGTGAAATCGATTGGGGTTGTTTATTGAGAGAGTTGATTAGGTGTGAAATTAAGATTTTAGAAGATAATTTAACAATCTATACTTTAATAATTGATTCAATAACAACCGAATCTTTATCTGAGCATATATCCTCATTGATTTCTACTCTTGAAATAGGTTTGAAGGATTTAAAGAAGAGTGTTAAGTTTTCAAAGCTTTTAAAAATCATAGTTATAAAGCATTCCAGCATTTTAATGGAGTGCAAGGAAGACCTCCAGAGGATTGGAGAGAGAGTCGAGAGTTTTATGAAGAAGAGCATATTACTTGATCTCAAAAAAATTAAATAATAATCATCACAGCACTCATTTACATACTAAAACATCACTCTCGTTTTCTCAGTTCGTTACGATTCAACAATCAATCCCTCTCCCCTTTTATACTCCACAAACCCCTGTAAACTAACTCTACTCCCCTTCTTAAACCCCGTAACAGCGTGTGGTCTTTGAACGCAAATCAAACATAGGTCACCTTCTTCAATGGGTATGGTTATGGGTTGCCCGAGTTTTTTAAGAAGATCCATTTGACCTTCGGAGGTTGTTGTGGTTAATTGTGAAAGTGTTTGAGCGTTTTTGTAGAAGTCTAAACGGGAATATTTTAATGGCCAGATTTTTAATGTACCTGGATCAGTATTATCCCATCCTTCATCAGGTTGTTTTAAGTACAAATTAACCGAAAAAGTACCTTCATTATCAGACAGGAGTTCGAGGGAATCGACATGAATAAAACCTGACCTCCATCGAGTAGGACCGTGCATTAATCTCGGGAATATTTTGTTAGTATCAGATGAAGTACATCCTTCGGGGTGGGCGGAGGAGAGGGTTGATATTATTTTTTTTGTTAATGAGGAAAGGATTGACGGGGGAGGGTTTATTTCGGAAGATGAGGAGGAGGAGGACATGTTTGAAGGTACGCCTATAGTATGTACGTCGCTTGATTCTAAACCCATGCTTGTTGACACTTTCCAGTTAGTGTTTTTACCGGATTGTTTGAGTTGTTTTTCGAGTTCGAGGAAGGTGGAAGATGAGGAGTTAGCGAGGGAAGATGGGATGAAGTTTTTTACGTGTACGCAGAGGGCTTTGTGGGTGAGGAGAGAGGTGAGAGCGGGGGAGGTTAGGGTTTTGTGGAGGGTTATTACTTTGTGGGTGTCGGCGGAGCGGAAGAGGGAGAGGGGGGAACCGAAGGAGGATTCGAGGAGGGAGAACATATTTTTAATTGCGGAGGAACGGGAGGAGGAGTTCATGGGGAATCGGAGGGGGGGAATTGACGGGAATGAGTGAGAGAGGGACGAGGATGAATTTGACTTTAGGGAGGACGAAGGATATGCTCTTTTGCGTTATTCTAGGTTGAGCGTGTCCACAGATTAATCACGTTGGAGGAGGCGGTCTCGAGGCCTCGAGCAGTTCGATGAGGATTGCTTAGATTTCAATTTTGGGTACGGTAGGTGTGTTTTAAAGGGGTTGATGGGGGGACTTGTATGCTATATAAAGAACGTAGAAGGAGTAACAGACTTCGGGGTTGCATGTGGGACGGGTAAAATCGATGACACTGAAATTGAGGGAAGAAAATCTGAGAAAGTTTAGCAGCCGATATCTCGAAACCCACGAACCAAGATCTCCAAGTCTGTATCCTCCGAGACTAGTAATAGCAATGCAGCTCAAGGGAGGAGCGGAAGATGAGGGGGACGAGGATGGCGATGAGATTATCGCATCGTCTTCGGCTTTGAATTTGACGACCTTGTCGGCTGTCTCTGCTGCTCCTGCAGCCACTGATCAGTTCATACACACGCCTGAATTTAAGAAAGACTTCGTTGATTTTGTTCCTGTTGATGCGCTTATGACGTTGATGTTTGCGACGAAGTGGCGGAACGCCGCGGCGGAGGAGGTTATTAATGAGGGCGTGGAGAGCGGCGAGATTATGGTTCATGATGGGAAGGATATAAGTGATGACGAAGGTTGGGCTCGATCAAAGAGACGTAAGCGCGTAACGCGGGCGATATTCCCTCTAAATATTACGAAGGTTGGAGCCTATGCCTGCTACCCCGCAGCCAATCTCGTCGTTGTTGATATCCCCGAGGGCATTGAGAGCATCGGTCAAGCTGCCTTCTCAGGCTGTCGTAGTTTGACTACCGTATCTTTCCGGACGACGTTTAACGTTAATTGGCGTATCAGCCTTCTACAATTGCCGCTGTCTAGAAAATGTCGATCTCCTCCACACAAACCTTCAAGAATTAGGTCAACTCGCCTTCGCACGCACAGAACTAAAATTGATGACGATCTCGAACTCACTTCGGACGATTGGTCAAAATATCTTCCTCCACTGCTACAAGCTAGTCCCCTCCCACATCGGCGTTAGCGACGAATACAACGACGCAACATCCGCCTACCTCTCCTACCTCTGGTCCCAAAAACTCCCCTACGAAAATGTCATGAGCAGCGAATACTTTCACTTATTTTTGCTAGCGCCCTTCTTTCGAAAAGATGCGCTGATGTTGATGAGGTTGGTTTCGAAACAGTGACTCTTTTTGGCGAACAAGTTTATTGATTATTTCGTGAAGAGGGGCACCAATGATGGTTCACGGAGGGAAGGATATAAGTCAGGAGGTAGTTGAGACTCGACAAAAGAGACGCGAGCGCGTAACGCGGGTGATCTTCCTTCTCAATATTAAGAAGATCGGAGTTAATGCCTGCAGATGGGCCATCAATTTCGTCGTTGTCGATATCCCTGAGGGCGTTCAGAGCATCGGTGCAGGTAACTGCACTAGTTTTACTACCGTATCTTTCCCGACGGCGTTAACACCAATTGCTCTTTCCGCCTTCGCCCGTTGCTCCATTCTAGACAATATCGATCTCCTCCACACAAACCTTCAAGAATTAGGTGATATTGCCTTCCACTATTGCGAAGAACTAAAATCGGTGATGATCCTCGACTCGCTTCAAACGCTTGGTCGCGATATCTTCTCCGGATGCGACAAGCTAGTCCCCTCCAATATTGATGTCGACGACGTAGCCGCGGTAATCGCCGCCTACCTCCGCTCCCTCCAAAAAGCCCCCCCAAAGAAGAACAGCAAAGCACGCAAAAAACCCAAACCGGCCACATGCTCCACCTGCTCCAAAGCGTTCAACGTCTCCAAAACCTTCCGCGGCAAATACCCTAAATGCAATTCTGTCGTTCTTAAAAACCAAAATCCCAAAATAACATTTTTTTACAAAATGATTAATCGCCTCCGTTTTTACTTTCTAGTCGAACCTGCAGACCGGCGCCGTCTTGGTCCTAGCGAGCTCGACCTTGTGCCCGAACAAATCCCTGATGTTCTTAATGCGGTACTTGATCATGGTAGGGCGTTCCAAACTGAGTCCCCACGCGATGACGCGGACGTTCTCGGGGAGTCCCATGGGGGCGAGCATTTCGGGTCGGAACATACCGGAGTTACCTATCTCGGTCCACTTCTTGAGGTCGGGGTGGTAGCCGAAGATCTCCATGGAGGGTTCAGTGTACGGGTTGAAGGCGGGTTTGAAGCGGAGTTGGGTGATTCCAATCTGTGTAGCGCAGCGCAAAGAGGAGGGGAGGGGGGAGTTAGACATTTAAATGCTATTAAGGAAGCGGGGAGAATTATGGACGATTGCGATCTCGACGGAACAGACGAAGGGTTCGAAAACGTCGACTTCACGAGCGTTTGCGTATCGTTCCTTTTCGACTTCTTAAACGAACGCGTCGGTGAAAAAGTCCGCATGCGCATCCTCCCTCGCTTCGCTTGACCTCACCTTCTTGAAGAACGTCTCGATGGTACCGATCAAATCTCCAAGACTCAAATCATAGTCCGCCACCAATCCCTCAACCTGGTGAAACTCGCATAAGTGCGTCGCGTCCATGCTCTCGTTACGGAAAACTCTATCAATACTGAAGTAGCGCTTAGGCGTGAATCCTCCAGGTTGGTTCGCGAGCTTGTAGAGCATTTGGGAGGATACGGCTGTGGTGTGGGTGCGGAGGAGGTTCTGCGACAAGCGAAGCGAGTCGCATGAAGATTAGCGATAACGTGTTAGAAACGAGAAGCGACAAAAGCGGCGTCGACGTTGGGACTGGTGCTACTTGCACACTTCATCTATAATGGCAAAACGGCGCCGTCTTACCTTGCGGGCGTCACCTTCCTTGAAATTGTACCTGTAGCCGATGCTTCCGCTGCCTCCTTCTTCGTGCATCTTGACGACCCTCTTGTAGTACTGCGGCGAGCGAAGCGAGCCGAGGACGAAGTCCGAGGCGGGGGGGGGAGGGGGGAGTTAGTATTAATTGTTTCCAGAATCGTGACGAGTGGCAAGCGAAGCGAGCCGATTAACGCATCCCCAGCTTGTCGTCGTCGTCGTCACTTCGCTCCTCGTTGAGCGAATTCAAGTACAATTCTTCGTCGCTTCGCTCTTCGCTGCTCCTCACCTCCTCCGGCACGGACACGGTCTGTGCCGGATCCTTAATAAAGAAAGTGTCATGCGCGTCCCTCGCAGGATGAGACTGGGGTTGAAAAAGCGTATCGAAATTCCAGAAGGAACTCTCCACCCACTTATTTGTGGGCATCTCGGAGAAACCCATTTGCATGAGGATCTTGCGGAACTCGGCGCGGACTTTTAGGAGGGGGTGGAGGTAGCCGCCGCCGACCTTTTCGCCGACGGTGGCGAAGTTGTAGGGTTTGAACTCGGTGGTCTATGTGAACAGCGAGCGAACGTCTTGCTATGTTAGAGGTGTATGATAGCGGAAAAGGATGGTCATCTCAAAATGTTGGATATTCTCACCTCCCACGCTCCCGAATCGAGCATCTCCTTCGTGAAGTCCGCCGCCTTCTTCTTCCTCTCCAGCTTATAAGCCGGCCCCCTCGTGATGTCGTAGCTAGTACGGTCGACTGCCTTAACCAACTTCCTCTTCTTCAACAACGTAAACTCCTTCGCGGGTAACACGGAACCGTTGGTATCCTCGTCGGCGGATAGAACGAGGTTGAGATGGGTTTGAACGGTGTCAGTTATGGAACTGACGGTTGAGACGAGGGCGTCACCGTTTTTAGAGATCCACTGCGACGAGCGTAGCGAAGGAGGCATGAAAGTTGGCGTTGATTTGTTAGAAGTGCGTGGCTGTGATACGGATGTCGCAGTCGTGACTGAAGCTTCTGCGCTCCGATTCATCACGAAAATAACTATCGCGTTCCCATCTCGTCGCTTCGCTCCTCGCGACTTCGTACCTTGGCTTTCATACAGTTTCCCATTCCGACTTTGGCGACGGAGGAGCCGACGGCGGCCTCAAGAGCCTTCTTGTCGAGGCCGGCCTCCCCCGCGGCCTTAATGGCGTTCCAGCACTTGGCCTCCTGGCTGCCTTCCTTGGCGATGGTGGTGCCTTCTGAAGTTAGCTGGAAGTAACTAATTTTGTTGCTCGAGGTGGTCACGTAGGAGTCTGCGGCGAGGGACTTGGCGCAGCCGAGGACGGCGGAGTGGGTGACGCCATATTCGGAGGGGAGGGATTGGGAGAAGGTGTAGGTGTTTAGGGATGCGGAGGGGGAGGAGGAGAGGTGGCGGAGGATTTGGGACTGTGCGGGGTGGGGAGGGGTGAGCAGAGCAAGCGTTGTGGACAAGGAGCGAAGCGGCGAATTAGTTTATAAGGTTCGTAATGCGAGGATTGAGAGTAACATCTTCGTCACATAGCTCCTCGTTGTCGTCGTCGAAGCGTCCGTGGAGTGGTAGACCAGCGAAGATTGCGCGGCCGAGGAACGCGTTCACAAAATTTTGAGGTGTGCCATAAAGGGATATGAGCGACGGTAGGGGGGAAATTGGGCGATATTCTGGGCCTATGAGTCACGGCTGTCCACGCCAGACACTTGAATTGACGTACCTCTATAGCTTCCATGATGTTTTCTTGATAGGTTATTTTCTAGGAATTTGTGTAGTTAATAAGCTGCGTCGTCACAGTCATCTTCAGACTCCAAAATTCTCGCCACATCGCAATCTATCCACTCTCGTCCCAATAAAATACTCAATTATCCCAGAACGACCCGAACTCATTCAAATCAGTAGATTTTCTTCGGTGGCCTCGACCAACAATCTCTTCCCTCCTCAACTCTTCCCTCAATCATGCCCAAGAAGCAGAAAATCGACGCCGGAGACGTCTCCCAGTCCCAATCATATGAGCCTTCCACCTCCGACTCCTCCAACCCTTACCTCGCCCACCACGTCCCCGTCCGCTCCCCTTCCGACGGCAACATCCGCTACGACAGCACAACAAAAACCAACCCCTGGTCCTCTCTCCCCTTCTCCCAACGTTACCACGACATCCTAAAAAAGCGCCTAAAACTTCCCGTCTATCTTTTCAGGGAGAATCTTTTGAAGACTGTTAATGCCAATCAGGTTATTGTTGTGGAGGGAGAGACAGGGAGTGGGAAGACTACGCAGATTCCGCAGGTGAGAAATTAGAACGAGGAGATTGCGCAACGGTCAGGGCATACTCATGATTACGCAGCAGTGCCATAATTCTAACTCGTCGCGTTCGCTCCTCGGCTCACCCCCCAGTTCCTCGTCGAAGACGGCATCCCCACCATGGGAAAAACCTGCGTAGCCTGCACTCAGCCTCGTCGTGTCGCCGCCACCTCCATCGCCGCCCGCGTCGCCGACGAGATGGACGTAGAGCTCGGTGGAGAGGTCGGCTATACCATCCGTTTCGAGGACGTCACGAGCAACAACACAGTCTTGAAGTTCATGACCGACGGTATGCTTCTCCGAGAGGTGAGGAACAAGAGGAGCGAATGCGACAGCTGGGAATGCGGCAATTCCGCGAGTTACGATACTAGAAGCACTTTATACTAACTCGTCGCTTCGCTCCTCGCTCGGGCTTCACCCACACCTCGCTAATGCTCCTCGCTACGCTCGCTGCAGGCAATGAGCGATCCTCTTCTCTCTCGGTACGCCGCTATCTGCCTCGATGAGGCGCACGAGAGGACCTTGGCGACGGACGTGCTCATGGGACTGCTGCAGGAAATTCTCCCAAAGAGGCCCGACCTGAAGTTGATCGTAATGTCCGCCACCTTGGACGCTGAGAAGGTGAGAAGCTGTGAGGAGCGAACGCGACGAGCTGCGAACTTGACATATGCGCTGGTAATTCGGCGTAGCGCAGTAGCCTCAGACTCAACGCTTAAGTTAAAGTCGTTGCGACGAGTAAATTACAGAACGCGTTGTCTATGAACTCGTCGCTTCGCTCCTTGCTGCGAACCTTGACATTTGCGCTGGTAATTCGGCGTAGCGCAGTAGTCGAAGACTCAACGCTTAGGTTAAAGTCACCCCTACTCAATTCTAATTCGTCAACGTCAATCTTCATGCGACTCGCTTCGCTCGTCGCAGTTCCAGAATTACTTCAAGAAGGCGCCGCTGATGAAGGTCCCTGGAAGGACGCACCCGGTCGAGATCTTTTACACGCAGGCTCCGGAGAGGAACTACGTCGAGGCGGCGGTTCGCACTGCTTTGCAAATTCACCAGTGCGAGGGCCCAGGCGATATCCTCGTCTTCTTGACAGGAGGTAAGAAGGAGCGAGGACGAAGCCCAGCGAGGAGCGAAGCGATGAGCTATGAATACGATATTAGCGCTCCAGAAACTTGTAAGCTTCTTTCTTCGCTACGCAATTCTAACACGTTAACAAAAACCGTCCATGCTCCTCGCCCCGCTCGTTTCGCAGAGGCCGAGATCGAAGAATCCTGTAAGCAAATGCGCGAGACCGCGGCGTCGTTCCCGAGCAACGTAGGAGAGCTGGTGGTTTACCCCCTCTACTCCTCCCTACCTCCTGCGGCGCAGAAGAAGATCTTCAATGCCGCCCCCCCAGCCAAGGTCACCGGAGGCGTCCCCGGGAGGAAAGTAGTAGGTGAGACAAGGCGTCATGAGGACGAAGCCTAGCAAGGAGCGAAGCGACGAGCTGGGAATACGATAATTACGGTAATCCGCTTTTGTCTTTACGCAATTCTAACAATGCTCGCTTCGCTCGCCGCTCGTCACAGTCTCAACTAACATCGCCGAGACGAGTCTCACAATCGACGGAATCGTCTATGTCGTCGACCCCGGTTTCAGCAAGCAGAAAATCTTCAACCCCAGGGCTAGGGTTGAGAGTCTCCTCGTGAGTCCGATTTCGCAGGCGAGCGCAAAGCAGAGGGCGGGACGTGCTGGGCGTACGCAGCCGGGTAAATGCTTTAGGCTTTACACAGAAATTAGCTTCAAGAACGATCTCCAGAGCACAACGTACCCCGAAATTCTGAGGAGTAAAATGAGCAGCGTTGTGTTGACGTTGAAGAAGCTTCAGATTGACGACCTCGTTCATTTTGACTTTCTGGATCCTCCTGCTCCGGAGACGCTGATGAGGGCGTTGGAGCTTTTGAATTATCACGGAGCGCTTGACGACGAGGGAGACATGACAGGTGAGAAGATTAAGAGCATTCTAAACAAGCTTTAAGAACATTTTATTCTAACTCGCTTTGCTCGTCGCTCCTCGTCAAACATAGACATCGGCTACAAAATGGCCGAGATGCCTTTGGATCCCCAGCTGGCGAAACTCCTCCTCGTCGCCCCCGAGTACAACTGCAGCAACGAGATCCTTTCGATCGTGGCCTGCCTGTCCGTCCCCGGAGTCTTCATGCGCCCCAAGGAACAGGCAAAACTGGCCGACGAAGCCAAAGCCCAATTCGCCGTCCAGGACTCTGACCACTGCACCCTCCTCAACGCCTACAACGCCTACCTTCACGAGGGCACCAGCCAATGGTGCTGGGACAACTTCATCAACGAGGTAAGAAGCTGCGAGGAGCGAAGCGACGAGTTTCGCTATCTCCACCACTAACACGCTCGCGCTCGCTTC
>BLQM01000136.1:0-29078 GCA_012489335.1 Triparma laevis f. inornata
CATAACCATAACTTAAACTTGAAAGCACGAAGAAGTGCGTCGGATTATATTAATGATGATCGACAAAGAAATTAAAAGTAAAAGCAAAATGAGACTCATATTTATATCAACAACATATTTTCAATTACACTAGTACTACCCTTTGATATATCTTCACCCCTCTCTCAAAACATTCTTCTGGATGTCGTTCCTCATTCTCGCCCAGCTGATGCCTGAAGTCCACAAGAAGTCTGATATTTCCTCTCCTCCGCTGGTCGCGCCTATCATCTGTATGACGTCATCGAGCTTCCCTGAATGCTTGGCCTCGTCTATGCAGTCCATGACCTGGCCTCTGATCGAGCTGTCGGTTCCGACTGATTTTGCCGTTGCAGCGAACTCTTCGATGCCGTCTGCGATGCAGTATTTTTTCGCCGCTCCTGCGACGAACGCAGCGAGTGGAATTAGGATTGGCGAAAACGAGTAAGAGTTAGTTAAGTAACGACAAAAGTAGCGTCAATGTTAAGACTGAATCCACTAGTGCAGTCATCGCTACGCTCCTCGCCGCGCCTTACCTCCGATCTTCTCGTTGACTCCGCAGCCCAATCCTCCCACTCCTCCGACGCATATCACCGGAACGTTCAGCGCCAGTGCCTCCAGCACAGTTATGGAATCGCCAAAGTCCAGAATACCGCAGGCGATCCTTAACAAATCAGTTCGTTCCTCCACGGGAAGCGGTTTCATCATGAATACCCTCGACTGGTCCTCTGCGCTCAGTCCAGTCCGTATCCTCTTCAGGAGTCGTTGGCACCACTGTTGCGGTCCCAGGCGCGCGCTAATCGCTGACGAAGGGGCGCTCCACAAGCGCATCTGTGTGCGTTCCATAGTGTTGAGTTGGTTAGTACGATCATGATCATTGCATTGCCTACCCTTCTCTCTCTTACCTCTGCCACGTCTAAAACAAGCACGATGAGAGCGTTGGGGTCTAACTCAAGCAGCTCTTTGAAGACCTGGTCGTACTTTGGCGCTATGCCAGTTGGTATCGACGAAGTCACCAAGTACAAGTTGTCGTTTGCGAAGAATTTCCTGCCTCCGAACTCAAACCTAACGTCGCTTCTCCGAACCTCGTTCCTGTCCCTCTGGGGCGGATCAAAGGGCAGTCCAAACCCCGAAAGCGTCAAAATCTGCTGGTCTGATGGTTCATCAGGTTCGTTGTCGTTGCTGCTGTTGTTGTTTTTTTTGTTGTTGTTGCCTCCCCCCACCACTTCAGGTTGAAGATAGTAGTCAAGCTGCGCCAGGCCAGACGTGTGAACAGAGCCCCTGACGTAAAACCCAACCTGCGACGAGTCGAGGAGCGAAGCGACGAGTTAGTACATGCGCTTTATTATAGCGAGGAGCACGTACTCGGTTTGAGGAGAGTTTGGAGGGGACGGAGAGGAAGAAGGATTTGAGGGATTTCGTCGCACATACAAAACCTTCGCTCCTCCAAATCAAATTTCTCACCTGCACCGGCGCCAAGCGCTGATAACTCAACAAACAGCTTATGGGATCCGAGTGATCCGCGTAGAGTAAAATGTCGCTGTTGGAAGCCGCGATTTTCTGGCTCGCCTTGACGAAGTCGTTGGGAAGGCCGACGTAATTGTCGGCGGACCAGCTGATGGCCTGCGCCCAACTGTCTACGATAGTGGGAAAGGAGAATACGGTTACTTTGAACTTGTCGCGAGGAAGGCTGGCGATGATCGGCAGGGCCAACCGTCCCACCGGGTGCGAGCAGAAGTACTGCGAAACGATTGCCACCCTGATCCTCTCGTCGGGCGTGCCGTCCTCCGGGTCGTGCTCTCCCAAGTACTTCTTCTCCGACGAGACTGCGACGAGCGAAGCGAGTCGCATGAGGGTGGGCGATAACGAGTTAGAATTAAGTAACGACGAAAGTAACATCAAGCTACTAGTGTAGTTGGATTACGGCCATAATTGTCATATTCTACCCCAATCCCCAAACCCCAAATCCCCTCGTCGCTTCGCTCCTCGCTGCGCCTCACCTTCCAGAATATTCGGCAGAGACAAGAACTTGCTCACGTAGTTCAGCTCAGGGTTCGTAGCCCTCATGTACTCCTCGAGCCTCTTCGCGACGAACTTGCCCTCGCCTCCGTCTCCCTCCAAGTAGTGCAGGAGCGGAAGAGTCTCCACGGCGTCCTGCAGCTCGTCGAGGGGAGGGGAGGGGGTCAGGGGATCGGTAGCGGTAGCGGTAGTATAATTGTTGCAGCGTTCTAGGATTTTGTTCCAGAGTTCTGGACCTTGTTCCGAGTTCTCTAGCACCAAGGGCACGTTCAACTGGTCTCTGACACCCATTATTGCTAAATTTTTCTGTCCGTATTCGTCGAGACTGGGCGAGCGCGAAACGAAGCAAAGCGAGGCCGTGTTAGAATGAAATGTAATGAGAACTCAATGCGTTGCAGAAAGCGCCCACACAAACTTACCTCCCCCTCGCCTCCATTTCTTTCATAGCCTTAACGCCGTAGTCCCTCATATGTATAACCCCCCTCTCCCAAACTCCAATTTCACACAAAGTAAGCCCAAGATCATAATGCATCCTCGGAGTAAACAAACTAGGCTGATCAATAAAATACTCCAACATCGCAAAATCCCTCGCCCTCTGCTTAAACGTCACATCCCCCCCCTCCCACCTGAAACCGTCCCCCAATTTCCACGCCGATTCCGACGAGAAAATCGACAGCAAATAATCCAAAACCCAATGTCCCATTCTATCCGTTTCTAGACTCTCCTTCTCCTTCATAGCTTGCAAGAAGTTGTTTCCCTCGTTCTCCCAAATTTGCACAGCCCTGCGGAGGTAGTGTCTGCCTGTGTTGAAGTCTCCTAGGAGGATGTATATTACTCCGACGCTTTGAGTTGCTTGAAGGTTATCAGGTTGAATATGTAGGCATAACTGAGTTGCATGTAAGATTAGTGTGTTGTCGTTAATTTGAGTGCATTAATTAGGTAATATATTAACGAGTAAGATGTAAAAACAAACCCCAATATTCCTACATAGACGAACGAGTGAGCGTTTGACTCACCTTGAAATAAACCAGACCCATATCCAACTCGTTCTTCCACACATACATCTCCCCTAACATTTCGTAAACCTCCAAACCCTCTCCCTTCAAAAAATCCAAAAAAGTAACTCCCCTCTGTGGCGACGCGAAAGCGACGACGATGTTAGAAATTTTCGTATCGGTTTGATAGCGGTTCTCCGATATCTAGACTGAATCGATCCGTAATCGATCCTTCTCCTAACTCTCGTTAATTAATGTATTAGTGCATACCATCGTCGTTCTCACTCATCCCTCGCACTAATTCATTCCTTCTTATCGTTCTCACCTCTAAATAACCAAAAACCTCATTCTCAACTTTACTAAAATCAGGATGATTCTCTTTTAAAACTGAACTCGTATAATATAAATGTAACTTATATTTATCATATATCTTCATCCCCCTATACCCATAACCAGTAAGAAT
This sequence comes from Triparma laevis f. inornata, assembly GCA_012489335.1. Lineage (NCBI taxonomy): Eukaryota > Bolidophyceae > Parmales > Triparmaceae > Triparma > Triparma laevis. Next base: position 3,493 of record BLQM01000136.1, read on the forward strand.
ATCTTTAAAAACCTGCTCCATCGCGTAGCGACGTCGCATTTACGGATTGGTGTTAACGTGTGTTAGAATTACGAGTAAGGCAAAAGCTTCTTAAGCGTTTAGACTGAAGCCACTAACAGCAGAAGGATTAGTGCGAGCGTAGTTGATTCGTATTCCCAGCGTGGAGACTGAGACGACGAGAGAGCGTTCTCACCTCAGAACTCTCTTTAAATTGTTTACCCTTGAATAACTCAACGGCGTATTTAAATTGAGAACGCCATTTAATAGGAACAGTAGATTCATCTACAGATTGTAGTATCTGAAGTTTTGTACCGTCAGGGTTTAAAGTGTATCCGGCTAGGTAAGGTTGAATGCTTCCGGTTGTTTGGATGGGATTTTGAGAGATTTTTTGTGTGGGAGGTTTACTTGGTACTGGTACTGGTTTAACTTTTTCTGAAGAAGCTGAGAATATATCATCAATTATTTCAGTATCAGAAAGAGGAGGATCAGTGTACACTGATTCGGAGGTTGTAGATGAAGTTATAGGCGTAGAGTTAACGGAGGGAATAAAGTGGGAGCAGAGGAGATAAAAGAGTAAGAGTGTTTTTAGGATCATTCTCAAACCGTGTCTCAAACCGTATCGTTTACGGATTAACTGCATTTTAAGGTATGAGAGGAGATCTTTGTTTCTGGAAACTACGCTAAAACGGAACGTATTGTGCTTGTAGAGTTGATCTAGGTAATATAGTGACAAGACTAGCTAAGGTAGGGGGGGGTAAAGTGACCGAGCGTCTTAACCTTATCAAATTATTAATAAGGGATCAGACGACTCGTCGTTGTTATAAGGGTAAGGCAAAGTTAGGAGGAAGAGACCCTGACCTTTAAAAGACGTTGAGATTGAACGCAAGTTGAGAGGATGAACGTTTCATGTCTCTGTACGCTTAGGTCTACCTCTCCTGGGAAACCTTCCAAATCCTTTCTCACCCTCAAACACAACATTTACGTTACCTCCCCCCTTATAACTCCCACCACCCCCCTCTCTCCCTTTACCCCTCCGCCGCGTTATAATGGCAGAATCAAAAAGTGATGAAATAGGAGGAGGTGAACCTTCCAACGAACTTATCGTAGGACATGGACCTGGACTTATACATAGGTTTGTTAATTTCGCTTTTAACGTGAGTAATTTTGTTGGGGGAGAAGGTGTTGTGTGGATATTGAGAGATGGGGGAGGTTACTTAAACCGTATGCATTTTAAAAACGTATTCAAGAAATAATAAAATAATAATTTCCATCCGTTCCATTCTAATCGAGCCCCTCCCCCCCCCATCAGGCGATCAACTCCGAAATGAACGATTTCTTCCAAAAAAACTGCCCCAAATTCGAACAAAATTATGAGGATTATAATAAACAAGGAGAGACTTTAGAGCAGGTAAGAAAAAAAGCGATCTCCCCCGATTTTGGAGACGGGTTCGTTTTAAGGTATATTTTCGATTAAAGCTTCAATAGGAAATTACGTAATAAAACGCTCTAACAACCCCTCAAACCCAGTACGCCTGCTTCCAAGAATACCGTTCCCGTTTAGAAGTATCATTAGCAAAATTCGTCGACTCCGAGAACTTCGACGACGAGCAAGAATGCATGTCCGAGATTTCACGTCTCGTGAAAGAAGGTGAGCTGAGAGATGAAGCAGGAATAGTCGTTACGTCTTACACGGAGAACAAGACTGGTAGAAATGCGAACCAATTACGGGAGTAATGAGGAGGAGGCGACGTAGAATGCATTCTGTATATCGATGCACTGTCTGCCGGTCACAAGTTCAAACGTTGTTAACACTTACTCATCCCCATGCGTTCCTCTTACTTACGCTTTCGTGTTACTTAGATTTAGAAAAGCATAAAAATGAAATGGAGAAGATGATGGAGGCTATTAAGAAAGCGCAGAAGAGGGCTATGAAGGCTATTAGAAGAGCGAGGAGAGAGGATGGTGAAGATGTTGAGGATAGTAGCGATGAAGAGGAGGAGGAGGAGGAGGATGGTGAAAGTGCAGCGCCGATGATGATATTCTTTAGTCCGACTACGCTGGAGCAGTTGGTTGAGATGGTTACTAATTTAGGGGAGTATCAGACTTTTAGTATGATGATGAGGATGAAGGTACAGCAGCAGAGGGTTATGAAGTTGTTGATGGAGGCGAGGGAGCAGGGAGCGTTCGGAGGGATTGGGGAGGGGAAAATGCCGGAGTTGGAGGATGGGAAGGAGGAGGAGAAGGAGGAAGTTAAAGAGGAACAGAAAGTGGAGGAGATTGATGATGACGATGATTTCATGTTTAATGAAGGGTTTTAACGAAAATTTTACGCTTTAGCTGTATAAATTCGGACTGTTTTTATGATGCGATCAAGTTACTTACGCGTGTTTTTTTGTCGTTTTAATAACATTAAACCTTGTCAACAACCTGTCCTTCAAGGGGAGAACAAAATTTGGACATGGCCAACCCAACAACCCAAAAAATGAATGAGGCTGGAAACTTGTTTTTCAGCTTAGAACAAACTTTCCGAATACGCGAAAGACCTAAGAAGAACAACACACACACTTTACGTATCAACCAGTCTATCTCCTACCTAAACTCTTCTTGAAACGGTCTCCAATAACACAGCAGAGGCCTCATTGGCCCAGGATCCGCCTTGACCTGACCCTACTCAACCTACTCCTCCCCTCCCTCATCCTCGTTCCTCCGAGACGCATCCTAAAATGACCGTGGGCAAAGTCGCAACATGCCCCCCCGACAAGGTAGGTATCAACTCCAGTCCCCACGCTGGGATTAGGGTTAACCCTAGGATGTACGACCGCTGGACAAGAAACCCTGCATGCCGATCGCTGGGCGTAGGAAGCGCCTGTTAGGTTACAACCGGTTCGCGCGCTTAACGAAGAGAAGACAGTAAGATAAAGGGCAACAGAAGGGCGTAGCAAAAAAGCAGCGGCAACGGGGCTACCAAGAAACTTTCCAGCAGCGTCGTCGGCAGCAAGAAGGCCGCGGCGGTGGCTCGCTCGACCTTGTCGCCGGCGCGACTCTCTTCGACTTCCGTCCCGGCCACATTCACAACGCCATGGGCGAAAGTCGGGCTCACGCTAGCCGTCCTGAACCTCTGCACCACCCCCGTGGCGGCGCAGAACATCACAACCTACAACACCACCCTCCCCTTCGTCGCAAAGGCCATCGAGTCCACCTGTGATTTAACCGGCTCCGAGCTAGCCTACCTGTACGAGGTAATGATCAAAGCTTGGTCCAATCCTTTCAGCCTGCTCGCGATTGCGGTCGCCTACGTCGTCATCAAGAAAGCGAGCCCGATCGCGAAGAAGTACGTTCTACTCGCTAAGGCGCTCATCGCCGACAAGATTGGGCAGGTGAAGGGAATGTTTTATTCGATGTTGTTTTCCAGGTGAGACGAGAAGCAGTGAGAACACGTGAATTTGTTGTGTTATTTCTAAACCGGCTCGCTTCGCCGCCGCAGTATTCCCAGCAGCAGCCAAATCACTCCGCAAGTTCTGAAAGAAGAGATCGCAATCGCGCAAGGCATGGTGAAAGACAAGATCACGGGCAAGGTCGACGAGCAATTCGAGCAAATTGAGGAGGGCCTCGTCGGAAAGGTTGACGAGGTCGCTGAAAAGTTCGAGGAGGCGCAAGACGGGCTCATGGAATTTCTGGGGAAGGAGGAGGACGAGGAGGAGGAGGAAGTAGAAAAGATAGGGGAACTTGACCAAGCCACGCAGGTCTTCAACGTCTTATTCCACTTTCTCTCGGCGTTCTGGGCCTTCTCAATGTACCTCATGAACAGCGACACCAACTTCATGTGTTCTCCCAACACAAGAGCAACGAGTGCCGCATGGTGTACTTCACCTCCACGTAAGTGATACGAGGAACATGCATCATCGCTCCTCGTACTTGGACGCTTCTAGCTCTCCCTTCTAACTCGTCGCTTCGCTCCTCGGCCTTCGCAGCATGATGTACAAGCCCGCGACGCTCTCGCTCTGGATGGTCCTGATGTCAACCTCGCACCTGGCTTTCTGGCGCCGCGTGAGAGTGACCAAGCCGAAAGAGCAGACCAATATTCTACCCGGCACCCCCGAGCTTCCGGAAAACACTCTCTCGGCCCTCATCCTCAACACCACCTTCTTCCTGTTCGGGCTCTGGTTTATTGCTGCAGCCTTCTGGCTCCCGCTCCACCTCGCCTTCCTCCCCTTCTCTCTCTTCCTCATGTTTGGCGTCCCGCTGCTATTCATGAAGCTCCCCGTTTACCTGGTTGGAAAAGCCAGCAAAGCTCTCGGCGTGAAGGAAATCGCAGACACTGGAATCCTCGAGCTCAAGGTGATGGTGAGTCCTCCAAGGAGCCAAAACGCGTCGCTCGCTACGCCATCCTAACACACGCTCACTACGCTCGCCGCTCGCCGCTCGCTACAGGCCACCGCAACGGTCGTGACACTCGTAGCGGCGATCGAATACGTGGAGATGTACGCGGAGTTGGACATGGATACGTGGTCCAGAGCCGTCGGCGACATGTTCGCCGAGCTCATCTCCGACTTCTCGCTTACCTTCTCGTTCAACCCCTCGGTGTCGATTTCGTGGCCGTCCGGGTTGAACTTCAACCAGCAGGTGCCCCTCGCCGTCTCCTCGGCCTTGTTCAGCGTGCGCACCTTGGAGGTACGACGAGAACGAGGAGCGAAGCGACGAGGATGTGGAGCGAGAGCGACGAGAATGTGTAGCGAGTGCGACGAGGATATAAAGCTCTCGCTCCTCGCATGTATAGCTCTCGCTGCTCGGATGTACCGCTCTCGCTCCTCGTATTTAGAACATTCTAGACTAACACCCCCTCCCTCCTCGGCTTGCTAATGCTTCTCGCTACGCTCGCTGCAGATAATTTTCAAGTGTGAACAAGGGGCGCAACCGCACGTCAAGTCGAGGATCTGGACAGCTGCAGTCTTTGAAGGAATCTTGCTCGGCCCCGCCCGCGCCATCGCTTCCTTGCACCAGATGTATAACGAGAGGGTCTCTACGGAGAAAGAGGGCGGCGCGGATATCAATCCGCACGTTGACAGTAATCTGGTGGCTGACTATATAAAAATAATCCGGAGATAACAGAGCTCGAGCTGAGCGAGTGCGACAATCTCACAGTGGTCCCCAAGACGCTGGGGGCGCTAGAGAATCTGACGACGATCAAGTTTACCGGGTGCGACGAGATTTTTGGGGATGGTGAGAGAGTCCGAGGAGCCGAACTCAACGACGTTATCGCTCGCTGCGCCATTCTAACACTGCTCGCTTCATTCGCTAACAGTTTACTTGCCAGAATCTGTGAAGGAATTGAAACCGGAAGCTTTTAAGGGTTGCAAGAAGGTCAAAGCGGTTTACGCGCCGGGACTGGTGACCATCGGGGATAGGTGCTTCGAAGGCTGCTCGCACTTAGAGAAGATTGAGAGCTTGGCCCCGGCGGTTGAAGATATTGGAGAGAATGCCTTCCTTGGTTGCGGAAAGCTCGTGCCCCCGGAGCTGGCGAAACTTGCTGGAGAGGAATACGATCAGTACGTGGTCGTCGAGTTCCTACAGGCCAGCGGGATGCTCACCGTTCCCTTGGCGTGGAAGGCGAACGAAAGACTCTGGAGTCGAGTGAGGTGAGCGCGTTCGGAGACGACTTCGCTTTCGCCTGCAATTTTAAAATCTATGATGGCAACATCAAAGAGCTCGTTCAACTGTGGATGCGAGATGAGGACGGCTGTAAGGCGAAGTGCGGGCATATCACGACGTGGAACGTGTCTGTGGTGGTTGACATGAGCGAGCTCTTCAAGAACGCCACCGTATTTAACGAAGACCTCGGCGAATGGGAGGTTAGCGGCGTGACGAAAATGAACTCAATGTTCGAAGGCGCAAGTTTGTTCGAAGGAACAGGTATCGGGAAGTGGAACGTCAGCGTGTTGACGGGAATGAAGCACATGTTTAAGGACGCTCTCAGTTTTAGAGGCGAGGGGATTGAAAGGTGGGATACTGAGAATGTTAGACAAATGTTCGGAGTGTTTCAGGAAGCGCTTCAGTTTGATGTAGAAAAAGTAAATCATTGGAAGATCGCGGTGAAGTCCAAGTTTGACAATGAAAATTTGAAGGCGGCGGCAAAGGAGTGGTGCGAGGATAGTGGAAAGGCAGAGGCCAAGTACGCGCACATATCGGGATGGGATACGTCGGAGGTGACGAGCATGAGGTATTTATTTAGTGGTGGCTATGGAGGATCAAATCTAACAGAGGAAACAGCGGCCCAGTTTAATGACGACATCTCAAGGTGGAATGTAGATCGGGTGGGGAATATGAGTTATATGTTCAATGGAGCCGAGAAGTTCGACAAAGACTCAGTCAAAAACTGGGATTTAAGTGGGAAGGCGACAATGAGCATGTTCGGATAAAGGGAATGTAAAGTAGTTGAGCAAGAGGAGAGGGAGGAGAAGGGAAGAGAATTGGGAGTCGAAGGAAAGAGAGGAGAAAGAGGGAGGGGAGAGAGGAATAAGTAGTGTGTAACTATAGATAAAAGTGTTATATATTAAAAAGGATATCCTCGCTTTGGTTTTTTTTTGTTATTTAAAGAATCGGTGTACTTTGACTCATTCCCATCTTCTTCACCCCGCTCCCCTTCCTCCCCAGACTATTCCTCATGTTCCCCTTCAGCGGTTTCATCGCCGGCAGGCTCCTATTACTATTCCCCCCAAGATCCCCCATCCCCCCGCTCGAATTCGCCGCGATCTTCTTCATATCGCTCAAGCTCGAACCCATCGCCCCGCTCGCCCTCAACTTCTCCACGAGCGCATCCCTCTCCTCCGAAACCTTCTTCAGCTTCCGAACCCGCTTCTGGTACTCTTTTAAGGTGCAGGTCGTGCCCGATTGCATGCTAAAGCCGTTCGCCATCTCCTTCGTGTGTCTAGCGAGCTGCTTCTCATTCTGGCTCATCTGATGATGATTCTTCTGCACGCGACCCTGCGACGAGCGTAGCGAGGAGCCGAGGACGAAGTCCGAGGAGCGAAACGACGAGTTAGTATAGAATCGTTAATACTCGTCGCTTCGCTCCTCGTACTCGCGCTAGTATCGTGTTCACAAACGTTCGTACCTTCACGTCCATCATCAAATCGTCCTGGATCTTCACGCACTCGGCAAGTTTGATGGAGATTCGGGCGTACTCGGATTTTCGGTGGGTGTAGCCTTCCATCAGGGTGGAGTATTTGCCTTTGAGGTAGTTTAGTTTGCCGTCGATGAATTTTATTTCTTTGTGAGCGCTGCGGGATGGGGGGAGGGGGTGGGGGTGGGGGTTGGGGGTTGGGGGTTAGAAAATAGGCCGAAACGGGTTTTGGAGACGCGGCGTATGGGGTGGGGTTGATTATGGTTTGACTGCTGTCTTGACTGACTGCTGTGTTTTACCCAGAGCCTACTCCTCCTTCGTTCAGGCCCCCAACGATGATCTCCCGTTACTTACTCGTCATTTTGCGACAGTGCGTCGGAATATTGCTTCTTCAATTTCTTCGCGAACTTGTCCAAGTTCTTGACCTGCATCTCCGCGAGCGCCGCGGGATCGGCCGGCCCAATCTCACTCTGTACACAAAACAAGAGAGAGTTGTTGGGGCTGTTGTGTTAGTGTCGATGAGGGGAAATAGGGGGGGACTAGGCGTATTCATTCATTTTTCACCTGCTGCTGGACGAGGGATTTGCGTGCATTGGCTATGGCCTTCTTGGCCTTTTTTATTGCGTCCTGGTCTGCCATTTGTTGGTAGGATGATTCTCCAGGAGAAATGCCAAAATCCACATTGGATTTTTATTGTATTGTCTTGTATTTCTTCACACAGCGCATTTTAAAACACAAACAAGAAAGAGTCATGCTGCGAGGAAAGAAAAGGGAGAAGAAGGTGGAGCTTAAACCCTCGAACTCTAATGTGGAGAGCCGCAGGAAAGTTCTGAAAAAGCTTAAGGCGGTGAGTACAACTAACTGTCTTGTTGCTCGGCTCCTATATATATATATCGCTGGAAATGCGTTAATTTCGCTCCTTATTTGGCTGTGCTAGTAGGTAGCTCCAGTCTAGGTTCCGACGCCATCACCACCCCCACCCAATTCTAACTCATCAACGTCAAATTCCACACAACTCGCTACGCTCGTCGCAGGACACACAACTGTCCGCTAATCATGCCGACTTAGAGGGGATGCTGAGCACGGTGGGCATTTTCGCTGCTCTGGTCCTGTCGATTCAAGTCGCTACTTTCTTCACGATTCCGATGCAGGAGATGCTCATCGGAGACTACAGGAGCTGCCTGAACTCGTACCCTGAGTTCCGAGTCTTTGCCCTCGAGAAGCTGAGGCAGTTGGAATTCCCCATGCTCTTCGACATTGGCCCTGACAAATACGGGAAACCTGACATTCTCAACGTGACCTCCAGCCTTCTTGACCCCGTCTGCTCCGTGGGCGGAACGGATTGCTACGATGACCGGCAGGCCATCATGGACGTAGACCATGTCTTCCACGTCACGAAAGACATATTTCCGATGGATCAAATCACGCCGTGGATGGATAGAAATTTGCCCTTCGCCACCCTCTCCACTCACATGTATATCTACTATAATGGGTGCTGCATAACCATCTTCACGCTGGTGCTCATGGGTTCCATCTTCTTCTACACGACGCTGGCTCTGTCGGATGCGAGAGAGGGGGAAGACGAAGGGAACACGCTTCCGACTGAATATTACAACATCATTGCGATGCCGGCCATGCTTATATTTTACGTCGGTATGATCGGGGGGTTAATCATGTTCTTTTTTAACATCTGTTTCGTTTTGCTTCTTCGTGCACCTTCTTGGCAAGTGGTTTCTTGGTTCCCCGCGATGTGGATGTACAGCGTGATAATACCCGGTGCAATGACGAGCGGGGCTCTGGCTCTCGCAGCTCTGATTGTAAGCAACAACTACAAGTTCTTCGAGATTCACAAGAAGAAGAAGAAACCAAAAACCCAGGACGAAAACGAGGACGAAAACGAGGACGAAAACGAGGAGCATTCTGACGGCTTAGGGGTCGACGGCGAGCCGCTCGAACTGGAGACAAAGACGGTCATATAGGCGCGGGGGGTGAATGGGAGAGGGGAGAGGTGTGGAGGGGTTTTATTGTATGTCAAGTTCAGGGGTTTAAAATATGTACCTCTGAACACGCAATCGTTATGATAGCATAAGTTAAGGTTCAAGAATTAGTGTTAAAGCAAAGTTATTTATCTATCCAATTTTTTTCTGCAAACGCGTGCTCTTCTTCTTTCTCTTAGCAATGTTCAACCGGCTCTCACTCGTCCTTAAAAATTACTCGAGTGGCCGACGTGCTGGACGACGTCCTTCTTCTTCTTTCCCTCGCTCTTCTTGTCCTTCTTGGATTTCTTGGCTTTCTCCTTGGCCTTCTTCTCCTCCGCGGCCTTCTTGGCGGCGGCGATGGCGGCGGGGGTGGCCTCTTTCTTCTTGGCCTTGGCGGCGAGGACGGACTTGATGTCCACGACCTCGGAGGAGGCAGTTTCGTCCTCGTCCTCTTCGGCGGAGGCTGCGTGGGGGGGTTAGAATAAGAGGAGCAAGCGTAGCGATGAGCTGAAAGAACGTCACCCCTACATTCACTCCTCTCACCTTTCGCCTTCTTCTTCTTCTTCTTCTTCTTCTTGCCTCCGGCAGCTGGCTCGACCTTGTCCTCGACCTTGTCGTCCTCCTTCTTCTCGACGGCGGCGGGCTTGTCGTCGACCCCGAACTCATTCAGGAGGGCGTCTAAGTCGTCCATTTCGGCGGCCTTCTTGGCCTTCTTCTCTTCCTTACTTAAGGGCTTTGCTTTGGGGGGGGAGGGAGCGTCGGTGGGGGCAGTGGTGGAGTTGGTGGTTGAGGTGGTGTTTTCTGTACGAGGACAAAGCACGAGGAGGGGAGAGGTGTGTTAGTATAAAGTACGAATTGTATTCGTTCATTTGTCTTGCTCCTCATTCTATTCATCAAACCGTCATAATCTCTTCGCTTCATTCCTCTTCGCAGCTCTCTCACCAACTTCATCTTCATCCTCCTCATCGGAACTGTCGCCAAGGACGGCGACTAAAGACTGCGAAGCGGGGGTCGAGTCGGGGTTGACATCAAGGACAGACTGGGAGGACACGTTCTGAACGGTCTTGGTGGCGAGGACGAAGCCGGTGCCGGAGTCGGAGCCTGGGGGGAGGGGGGAGGAGGAGGAGGAGGAGGAGGAGCATGATGGGGTTAGGGAGGGGGGAATTGTGGGGCGATTTAAGCTTTTTAGGAGGGTTGAGAGGGGGGGGGGTAGTCCAGGTCGCATGCAGGCAGCTGGGAGCAAGTCACTTACCCTCATCCTCGGAGTCATCGAGCCAGGAAGCCATGGTGCGAGGGGGAGGGAAGAGGAGGGGAGGGAGGGGGACGGAAGGTTTGTTTGCTGCTAATAGAGTGTGTCTGGAGTTGCTTTAGTGGGTTTTGCGGGGGAATGGAGGGAGGAGGGGAGGGAGTTAGATTAAGATTCAAAAATGGTTGCGGGAAAAGCAATTTTTTGGGACTAAAAGACGATGGGCGGACATTACATCGACGGCGGTAGTTTCGTGAGAAATGGTTGCTTGGAAGCGACGTGTGGAGGAGGGGAAGTGCTGGACGGTGGGTGGTGATGTGCGGTGATGGGTGGTGGTAGTTCAATTAACGGTAGTGCAGCGTAGTACATACTGTTGGGGATTTGCAGAAGTACTCCATCTCTTGACGCAATTCAGCACTTACATTGCGGACGGCGTTTCGTCTATTTTTTTTAGAGTTTTCAAAGGCACCATGATCCGCTAAAGTGCAATACGTCGACGTTCGTTAGCGGACGTTCACGGTTCGAATATGATATTTTATAAAATCTTCTAAAATAACGTAAGAAATTCTAACATTAATTCGCAAAACAAAACGACATTCATTTAATTCCCAACAATTAACCAAGACTCGGCGCCCTAACAACCTTCCCATCCTCCCCGAAAAACACCCTAACCCTGTCCAACCTATAATCCATCGTCACCATACTCCCTTCAGGCACCTTCACCACATTCAGTTTCTCAAATTTAACCGTCAAAGCCTTCACGGCCTCATCCGCATCTTGTCCGACTAACGAATCCCACGGACCTTCACCTTCCAACGTTATAACCGGCTTGGACATAGACGATGTTTCGGTAACGCTTCCATCAGCGTTCGCGTTATCCTTCTCAATGTTTTTATTAATCCAACTCAACAACGTGCTACTACCCATCCCATAAGGCTCAGGTAAAGGGCGGATATCGCGGGTTTGCATCTTCGGAGGAGCGCCCCACTGCTCGGGGAAATTATGGGCGCCACGCTGCATGTTCATTTGGATGCGATCGAAGGTTTTGATGTGCTTGTCGTGGACGCCGCGAGAGTCAGAGACGGCGTGTGTGGGTTGCGTATCTGCGTAAGTGCGTGGTGGTTGTATTGTTACGTGGTGAGTTAGAGTTGGATTGGGGTGGACGCGACTAGGGAATGTCGACAGGTGACGATGAGAACTCGACGACAGAACTCGATGAGTCCTGCTTCGGCGCGTAATACATGTTCCCCGCGATGTCACCATCGCTCAATCCTCACCTTGGGAGTTGAGGAATACCAGTGCGGCTACGAAGCAAGCTACACCTATGACGAGTACTATGTGCTTCGGGAGGAGCATTAGAAGGAAAATTGAGGTAGCAAAAGTGCTTGAAAACTAAATCAACAAATAAATCTTACTATGTGTAAGCCGCACTTTAAACGAATGCTTCTCCGCACTTCTATACTACACAACATCTGCCTTAAACAACGAAATCGTTCAATGAAAAACGAAATCATCGGTATTTCAGCATCACCGCGATTCAAACTCCCCCTCTTTCGTTTCACTTCGCGCCCCGTCTCCTCCTCCCTCCCACTAACCCCACCCCCCCTCTCCCCACACCACAACCCCCTCCCACCCACAGCTGGAAAAGGAAAAGGAAAGGGAAAGGGAGGACGCGGAAGCGGAAAGAGCGTTAGCTCCTCGAGCAAGGTACGAATATTCGCGACGAGCGAAGTGACAAGCTACGAGCACGATATTTAAAGCGAGTAATCCGGCTGCGCTGGTAAAATTAGACTCAATGCTCAAGCCCCTTTCTTCGCTACTCGTTTCCCTTTTTACTCGATTCTAACACAGCTCGCTTCGCTCGCCCTCTCACAGGCCGGACTTCAGTTCCCTGTCGCCCGTGTCGGCAGGTACTTGAAGAAGGGCGGCTACACCCGCCGTGTCGGAGTCGGCGCCGGCGTCTACCTCGCCGCCGTCCTCGAGTACCTCTGCGCCGAGATCCTCGAGCTCGCCGGAAACGCCGCCCGCGACAACAAGAAGTCCCGCATCGTCCCCCGTCACATCACCCTCGCCGTCAAGAACGACGAGGAGCTCAACAAGCTCCTCGGCGGAGTCACCATCGCCTCCGGCGGTGTCCTCCCCAACATCCACGCCGTCCTCCTCCCCAAGAAGACTGGAAGTGGAAAGAAGGCCAGTCAGTCCCAGGAGTACTAAACGTCGCGCGAACGTCCTCCTTGTTCTCTTAACAAAACGCTAGCTATTATTATATCACTATCATTTGCATCACAAATTTCTATTCTACTTTACTGTTCCATTCTATTCATTCAAAAGCAAGCTTTACCCGCCCTTCCGGATACGCTTGCACCACGTTAGCCTTGTACCATTCAACTACGTCGCTGTGATTCCTCGGCATTTTTTCACCTTCGTAAACCTTAACTTTGCACATCTCGTCAACGACCGAGTTCCTAAAAACCCTCTCTCTCTCTCCGTGTCCTTCTACAGGACCCCTGAATATTTTCCGCTTAAAGAAAACCGCTATGACCTGGTTCATGTCGCCGGATTTCGTCAGGCGTAGGAAGTTGGAAACGATGAAACCGCGAAGCTGCGAGTTCGGTCCAGAATCGAACGGAGTGTAACCGCGGGAGCAGAAGTTGAAGTAGCGGAGGAGCTTCATCCCCACTAATCTGTCAGTCTCCAACCACGTCTTCCAACCAGACACAGGAAAAGGAATCCTCAAAACGTAGTTCACGGTGTCCTTCAAACCGTTCCCCGTCGGATCAATCAAAACCCCAGAATGCACATCAAACAACAACGTGTTCATGGTGAATTCCCCTTCGCAACTCGCGTAGAGAGGGTGGCCAGTGAACTTGACTCCTCCGTCGGTTTCGGAGCGATCGCCGATTGAGATGAAATCCCAACGACCGGCTCCGGTTGATTCGTCGATTTTTCTTAGAGGAGCGAACGAGTTAGAATTTCGTAGCGACAAAGCGGCACCTATTGTCGCGAATAAGCGACGAGCTGGGCTTGGTCCTCATGACGCCTTGTCTCACCTGTACGGAGACCAACCCCTTTCTTTCGCAATCTGCTCCAAAAAAGGAACCACACTACCCCCAGACGACCTAAACAAAAAGTCAACGTCATCCGCATCCTTCCCAACGATCAAATCTCGGACGTACCCGCCGTACACGTAAATTCGACTTCCACCCTTGTTGAGTATAAGATCAACGATATCGGAATGATAGATATCTTTCGTCCCACTCAGCCTTGTTTCCTTAATCTTCTTAAAAATCAGCTTCGCGAGCGTAGGGGAGTGGTACACTTCACACGTCGATATAGTCTGTTCAAGGCCTGCGGCGCTAGCACCAGCACCGCCAATGCTTAACCCGTAAGGTAAGGTCGTACAGAGTGTGAGGTCGGTAATGACGCCGGCTTTATCGTGGCGGGGAGGAGCCCAAGACATCACTTGGCGGGTGCCAGTGTATGGCGAGGAATTTTCCGGGATCGCTGTAGTCGAGGTTGAGGCAGAGAGGTAGGGGGCTCCAGATCTTGTGGGGGGGTTTGCCGTTTCCGGAGGACCATGAGCAGGTTTGAATGCTTTCGCGAGCTGCAAGATTGTGAGCGTCGCCAGGGAGGCAGTAATTAGGGAGGTGCAGACTGTGTTGGCGCGTGACAGGTCCATTGAGGGGCCGTGGGAATTAGGATTATGTTTCCAGGAGGGTCATGTCATGTCATGTCCAAAGTATCTTACTTTGATCAACAATTCACCCTACAAGCATACTCCGAGTACGCTACATTAAAATGCTTTCCCGCGTCCGCCCTACGTTTGCGTGGTTCGCCTTGGCCTCGACAAGGTTCGCCTCGACACACATAACAAAGACGGTGCTGGTCACGTCGGCAACCGGTCGCATCGGGAAGGAAGTTGTGGCTCGTCTCGCATCAAATAAGAACTTTAAAATCAAGGCTGCGGTGTTCACCCCAGCAAAAGCCGAATACCTCAAAAACCTCGGAGCCGACGAAGTAGTGCAGTTCGACCTTCAGGACAAAAATACTTGGGGCGCTGCACTGGAAAACGTGGACTGCGTTTACTCCGCGTCGCTCGATCCCCTGCTGGAGCACCACCTCGAGTTCTCCAACCACCTCGGCACGTTAAAGGATCAAATCAAGCACGTTGTTCGCATTTCCTGCATGGGCGCAGACACCAACACGGCCTCTTACGACCCAGACCTCCACGTGACTCGACCTGACGCGGCCATCCCGCTCATGCTGCAGCACTACTGGTGGGGCGAGAAGAGCCTCATCGACGCAGGCGTGCCAGTTACCGGTGAGAAACTGTTTAGATATCGACGTCACTATCACCACTACGTAATTCTAACTCGTCAATGCTCGTCGCTACACTCGTCGCAGTCTTACGAAACAATTTCTTCATGAACCACTTGCTGAAGACCGACGTTGATCAGATCGATGCCGAAGGCTGGTTCTCCAACCCCCTTGGCGACACCCGCAACAGCTTTGTGTGCACAAACGACATAGGCGAAGCTGCTGCGCTCTGTCTGCAGGAGGGCCCAGATAAACACGCAGATAAATTTTACGATCTCACGGGACCCGAGCCACAGAACATGCACGAAATCGCAAAAGACCTTAGTACCGCCCTCAACAAAACAGTAGAATACCGTCCCCAGTCGTTCGAGCAGTTCGAAGCTGACTTCGGACCGACGAGAGCCGAGTTTTTTGAATATCTTACAAATGGCTTTTACACGCGTTGCTCGCCAGACTTCTACAACTTGACTGGGCGCAAGCCAACGACCTACGCGAAGTACTTGTCGCAGCCGGGTGCTGCTGGAGAGACTGGGTTGGAGGAGTTGCGACAGGCGAATCTGTGGAAGAAGGGCGAGGATGCGATGAAGGAAGCGGCGTCGGCCGTGAAGCAATAATAGCAAAAGTAAAAAACAACGCGTTGATAGATAAACAATGTGGGTTTATTTAGGATTCGGACTCGGTTGGGTACGCTTCCTTCAACACATTCAATCTCTGCTGGTCTTTTCCGCTCGCTTCGAGACATATTTTGAAGTACTTCGCGCAATGTTTAGTATGTTGATGGTCTTTACCAAGCTGCGCCTCGGATCCCTCAAGCACTCTCTCGTAGAACTCCTCCGCTTTCCCAGAGTCCTCCGTGTGCTTATACACCCCGATATTCATCACAATCCTTAGCGTATCAGGGTGATTCTTCCCCCTCGCTCCCCTCAAAAGCTCTCTCATAACACTCCAACGCCTTCTCGTAATTCTCCAACCTATCATAAACTATTCCCAAATTATTCAACGACATCAAGGTATCCTTGTGATCTTCCCCTAGCACATCCACCTCCCCGCTAAACACCTCTCATGAACTTCAATCGCCTCCTCGTACTGCTCATTCGTCCTCAGCGCAGCACCAAGTTGGTTGAGCGTCTCCAAAGTTACGACGTTTTCCTCTCCCTACACTCTCTCCATCCTCTTCACCAAATCTCTCGTCTTCTCGATAAACTCCTCGTCACTATAATCACTTGCAGTACTCACGATCAAACTAAACGTCAAATCAAGCGCCTCCTCACTATTGCGCCCAAGCTGCTCCTCATACCCCTCCTTCGCTCGCTGAAAGTATCGTCTCGAATCATCAAAATCGTGAACATTATTACAAGCCCTCCTCAAAGCGCGACAAGTGTCCAAGATCTCCAGCTTCCTCGGGTCCTTCTTCTTCTTCTGCTGCTTCTTCTTCTTTCCTCGTACTTTCTTCACCTCCGGCATCGCCAACTCCAAAACCTCCAAAATCCTCCTCCACGCCACCACCCAAAGCGACATATCGTCAAAGAACTCCTTACTGCACCGCTTCGCTAACGCCCTGAGCTTCACTAGATCCTCTGACCTCGCGATCGACAGCACCTACATCTCCAAATTCACCCTCACGTTATGATGGACTCCCCTCCCCCCCACAATCTCCAACACGTCAAAAACTTCCTTCCGCCGAAGAAAAGTCGCCTCGTTCCCGTTGAACTGCTTCTGGAAGTATTCGTTGAAGCCCTCCCCGCTCGCGAGTTCCCTAAGGTTCTTATACGACGTCGGCCACAGCCCACGTGCGCCAAGGCTCTCACAATAAATACCAACCTCGAAACTGGGGATGCGCTTACGGCAGATCGGGCAAGGCTGAGATCGGTTCATGTGCTCGCGCGTGCACTCACTGCAAATCATGGAGTGGCCGCAGGGGCGCATTTGAGCGTCGGGGACGTTCACTAGGCAAATAACGTATTTCATCTCTTCATGCATAACTTTTATTATTATTTTATAGGTATTCTTCCTTCAGCCTCTCTCCGATGATGAGTTTTCTGACGACTCTCTTCCACTTGCCCAAAATCACCCCCTCGTACTCCTTCTCCTTCCAGTACTGTACCTCCTTCCCTGCTTCCTTGATCAAGAAGACGTTCTGCTCGTGAACAACGATCCCCTCGATCAAGGGGTTCCCGGTCTGCTGATCGAACCCGGTCAAGCAGGGAGCGTAGTCAATGCCGAGCTTACGGGCGGCGCGGGCCAGACCGCGGACGGGGACGTGCGCGAGTCCAGGGTTCATGAGAGACAGTTCGATGTTGCCGTATTCGTTTTTCGGGATTTTCGTCGAGATATCTGCAGTGACGACGAGTTAGAGTTAGTGGAATGGTCGAATCTTCATTTCAGTAAACGCTCGGCTTCGCTCGGCCTCGCGGCTCTTCTTACCGATGTACGGCAACACATACTTCTCCGTCTGCCAGAAACCGTATAGATTCAACATGGTACTAGAAAGTTGACCGTGCTCCGCAGTCGTCGAGGCGTCCAGCTCAGCCAAACGGCGCTGCTCGGCCGCAGAGGAGGCCGTGCCTTCAATGTCGAGGTTGTAGGATTTTAGCGCAGTGAATTTATTATTTGTCGTTTTTGTCATCGTCGTCGTCGCCCCCGAAGCCGACGTCACCACCGTTTTCACCCCACCACCAGAACCCCCTCGCGTTTTCTTCTTGACCTTTTTGACCGGCTGCGACGAGCGGCGAGCGGCGATCGAAGCGAGCCGAGTTAGAAATGGGTGGGGGTGAAAGCGGCGTCGACCAAAACTCCTCGAGCAACCTCGACCAGTGTCGACCAGTTACTTCCAGCATTATCAGCTCATCGCTTCGCTCCTCGCACTCGCACTCGCACTCGCACTCACCTCGCCCATCTCCGATGTCTTGACACACCGACCCTCGTAGAGCCACTTCTTGGCCGACCGCGCAACGCTGACGTCCTCCCGCCTGTAGATGAACTCTCCGGAGAACATGCCCGACTTTTTCGTCGCGTTGGGTTTAAGGACTTCGTGCACTTTGAGTTGCGACTTGAGTGCGAACTTGGGGTGGTTTCTGAAGCCTGCACACGGGGGTTAGAATACAATGGCACAAATACAAATACACATTCCATAACCCTTTTCACTCACCTTCCTTGCTCTTCGGGGGCTTCTCCCCCACAACCCTCGCTTCCAGCTCCACCTTCTCCAAATTTTCAACCCCCGCTCCAAATTTATCTTCCTCCCCCTCATCGGTCAGGTCAACCACCCCTCCACCACACAACCCCTTCACAAAATTACTAAACCAATGGTCGCCGTCACCAACCCTCAGCGTCTGCGTGGTCGTGTACGAGGCGGCATACCGTCGAGTCACATCGGCGACAGTCAACGGTTCGGTATCCCCTCCCCCCTCCACCCCGACGACGTAACTCACGCAGCCCCGTGCCTCCTTCAAAATATTCACCTTGCGAGGGTGGTCGCTCCAGAACTTCTTCAGACCCTGCTCTAACCCCTCCGGGTGGTCGAACAAATTTCGGCACGGATCCAAACTAACCCACTTCCTCTCCTCCTCGCACAGAGCCTCGACGAAGAAGAAGGCGGGATTTCGAAAGGCCTCGTTTTTTTCTCGTATCTCCTCGACGCTCCCGGGCATGGCCCCGACACCGTCCGAGAGTTCGATTGGGTCGGTGGACGAGCCCCCGTAAGTCGTGTTTTTTGTTTTTGCTTTTCCACCCCCAGTCAGCATCCTGACGATCTGCGGGGACGGAAGTAGAGCCGTGAGGAGTTAGAACCGTGAGGAGCGAAGCAATGATGTGTATATGAAATATGCAATTGTCATGTATTCGTATTCGTTCAATCCACCTACACATCCTCGCTTCGCTCGGCCTCGTCTTACCTCCAAACCAAAACTCATCACCCTGCCTGCACTCTCCTTCCTGGAAAAGATCTCGACGTCGTCAGCCAATGGCGTGGGGATGTTCATGACGAGCCGAGTTCTCACATCACACATCCTAAGAAAGCTCGCGAACAGAGTCGCGATTTCTGCATCCGAGCTCTCCCCGACGAGGTTCGTGAAGAGTCCACTCCAAGCGCTACTAGCGATATTACTGTAGCGGCCCTTCTTCTGTTTCTTCCCACTCTTCCCTTTTGTGCGCTCGTTATTGAGACAACACGCCTCGCAAAACCAGTCAAAGAGAAACTGTAAATCCTGACGGGAGCCAATTTTTCGTGAATCGTCGTACCTTTCGAGCCGAGCGAAGCGGGTGGTGTTAGTGTGTGGGGGGGAACTTCACGTCGTCAACGCAGCACATCGTACCTTTCGAAGCAGGCAGAGTCGAGCGCCAAAACCATTTCGCCCAACGGGAAGCACGACATCACGCGCGCCCTGAACTCGTTCGACGAGGCCACGCCGCTAAAAAACATCCCCGAGGCGACCGTCCCCAAGACGACGCTGCAGTGAAGGTTCCTACTGTCTTTGATTAGTGAGGGAAACTTTCTTGCGAGAGTGGCGAGGGTGCAACGAGTCTTCGTAGTCGACTTTCGCCGCTTCTTCTTCGCCTTCTTCTTCTCCTCCACCGGAGGACTATTATTTGGGTTGAGCTTGAACGTGAGATCGCGGGCGGCGTTGTTCTGAAGGTCCGAGAAGCGATTTTCTTCTTCGTCTGCGGAGGGAGCTCCAACGTCATCGTCGTTGTCCGACTCCCAGTTGACCGAATCGTCCGAATCTTCTGAATCAGAGGCCTGCACGAGGGGGCGCTTGGACGTCGTGGTGGTGGGGTCCTCGTTTGGGGGAGGATTGTGCTTGGAACTCATCGACAAAATGGATCGACGGGACCGAAAGTGAAGAACTTCGCAGAACTAATTTCAGAACGTAGATTGGTGACTGTTTTTTTTAATAAACCTTCGATATTGGTCAGGAGAGTCTAGGGTTTCACGTAAGAGTGCTGAATCGACGTTTGAGATAAATAAAAAAATCGGTAACCGCGATTTAAATTGTCCCAGTCTTTGTTATATTTGGAATCTTAAGAACCTTGATTGACTGAATATGCCACTTGCAGACCTTTTAAAGTACAGGAGCACGAATTTAGTGTTTGGATTTTCGCCTTTCTGGGGTTATTTTGGCTAATTTTGGCTATGTTCGTCCATGTAAGGTCACTTAAGATGCCGAATATGCTATTTATAGAGCAACTTACTCCAGGAAAGAGAAAATTCAAACCAAAAAAAAGATCCTGATCTTTACTGAAGAAAATTACTATTAGACTCGGGTACTCAGGGGTCTCAAAGGGCCAAATAAGACAATAACTGAACCTAAAAATTACCAGAACACTATTTTTCCAGCGATTTTAATAAATTTGATTTTCGATTTCTCTCGCCTTCTTGAATAGATCGTAGCCCATACGAATATTCTAGCCGACAACCTAGGTCATTTAAACCAGTCCTGAGTTTCTGTTGACTTCTAGCGACGGAGAAAAGGAGTTATTTAGTTTACGAACTTGGCACCTCCCGCATTCTACATTAGCACACCTCAATCTTGCCCCCTCGCACTCAGTAGACGAACTTGGCCCCTCCCGCATTCTACTCTAGCACTTGTAAATCTACCCCCCTCTCACTCAGTAGCCCTCGCACCAATGTCGCGGGCACAGAGTGCCATGTTCCGCGTCGTTCCAGCCTTAAATCAAGCTCGAGCAGCCTCAACAACCTCAGCTGCAATCTGTACAAAGCTCGGGGCTCCTTTGACATACGGGGATTGGACGTTGCCTGAACTCCAAAAGGGAGAGGTGAAAGTGAAGGTTGCGGGCACGGGTGTTAACTTCGCTGAGCTTCTGCAGACGAAGGGCCAATACCAGGAGGTCAAGGAGCCACCCTTTGTGCCCGGCAACGAGTGCGCAGGCGAGGTAACTGAGACGTATCCTGGGTCGAAGCTCTCAGTGGGCGACCAGGTTATCTGTCTTGCTCGTGGAGACGCATACGCCTGCGACGTGATCGCGCACGAGGCGGCTTGCATCAAGTTACCTGAGAAGGCGCAGGGGCGTGATCTCTGTGAGGCGGCCGCTTTGCTTGTAAACTACGGCACTGCACACTTAGCGCTGGAGAATCGGGCTAATATGAAACCGGGCGAGACTGTTTTGGTCACCGCTGCTGCGGGAGGAGTTGGGTTAGCAGCGATCGAGCTCGCCAACCTCATGGGCGCTGGAAAGGTGAGGAACTGTGAGGAGCGAAGCGACGGGCATTAAGGGCAATCTAAACTAACTCGTCGCTTCGCTCCTCGTGAAGGTCATTGCGGCTGTCGGCTCCTCCGACAAGCTGAAGATCGCCCGGTCCAAAGGCGCTGCAGAAGAGGGCATAATCTACTCCGGCCTCGACAGCAAAGGCGTGAGGGCCGCTATCAAGGCCTCCGCCCCGAAAAATTTGGACGTGGTGATCGACATGGTGGGCAGCCACGTCCTCGAACCTTCCCTCCGTTCGCTGAATTGGGGCGGAAGAGGCGTCGTCATCGGTTTCGCAGGCGGTGACATTCCCAAGATCCCTTCGAACATCCTCCTTGTAAAAAACATCAGCGTTCACGGGCTGTTCTGGGGCGCCCATATGGTCCACGATCCCAAAACCTTAATCAACAGCGCCAACAAGCTCGTGGATTGGTGGCTGGCCGGTGACATCACGCCGCACATTTGTGAGAAGGTTTCGTTGGACAAGGTGAACGACGCATTTGAGCTGTTGGGAAGCAGGAAGTCCACGGGGAAGGTGGTTTTGGTGCCCCCCTAGGGTAAATAAAAGCCAAAGAAGTTTTGTATTTCAAAAGTTTATGATACTTCAAGGCGCGTGAACCGCAGCCATTCTCTCCCCCCAACTACACCCAAACTAATCCCCCCCCAAATTTCCCACTATTTACGACTGCTTGCACTCGGCAGTGTTCTCCTCGTCGATGTTGCCCACCTCCCCCAGCTGCGCGATGACCTTCCTGGCGGAAGAGATCTTCTTCACGCTGCCCTTCTTAACACTTCCCTTCTTGCCGCTAACAGGAGTGCTCCTAACGTTCAAACTACGCTCCTGCAGGGGCGACTTCAAGCTTCCCTTGTAGGCGTCCAGCTCGGCCTTCATACTCCCCAGGCTCCTCTTCAAATTCTTGGTCTCCATCATGAGCTGCAGGTTCTCTTGCTCTAAGAACCTGACCTGCTTGGCCTTCTCGCCCTCGACCTCGTTTATCTCGTTCTCCTTGATGGCCTTCTCGTCGGCTAAAACCCCCTTCTCCTCCGAGAGCCTCTCCGCCCTGCCCTTGACCTCCTTCAGCTCCGCCCTCATCCCCATTTCCTGCTTGGTCAGGACCGCCACCTTCTCCTCCAAGCCCTCGACATCGTCGACAGCCTTCTTCCTCTCCTCCTTGGCTCGATCCAATTGCGTCAAGTAGGTGTTCGCCCTGGTCTCAGCGGAAGCGAGCGCGTCGCACTCCTCCTCGGCAGACGAAAGGCGCTCGCAAATGGAGGCGACGCTTCCGGTGAAGTCGACCTCTGCGTCGAATTCTCCGTCCTTGTTGGCCTCGGCCTTGGCAATGGTGTCGATAACCGCGGCCTTCTCGCCCTCCAACTTCTGGCAGTGCGAGGCGTACTTCCTGAGCTTCTCGCCCAACAAATCATTACTCTCCTTCAACCTTGCGATCTCAGCGACGTTGGCCTCGTTAACGACGTCTCCGCCGGCTCCTCCCCCGCCGGACCTCAGCTTGGCGTTCTGGGCCTCCAGCGCCTTGCTCCTGTTCATGTACTTGATCCTCTCCTCCTTCATCTTCTTCAGGGCCGCACACTGCTCCTTGGTCAGCCTGACCGCCTCCAATTTCTTGATCCTCAAATCCTTCTTCTCCATCTCCTGCGACGAGCGTAGCGACGAGTTAGTTTAAAGTGTTCTTAATACTCGCCGCTTCGCTCCTCGTAGTAACTCGCGTAATTGTCGTATTCCCAGCTCGTCGCTTCGCTCCTCGCAGCTTCTCACCTCCTTGAGCTTAATCAAAACATCGCTGTCCACCCCCACCCCCTCCCCTCCCTCAGCCTTGGCCTTCTCCAGCTCCAAGCCCAACCTCTTGATCTCCTTGTTAAGGTCGAAGAATTTCTGGTTGGCCTCGTCGGCGGCGTTCCTCGCGGCGTTGCAGGCAAGCTCTCCGGTCTCGAGCTGCGACGAGCGAAGCGAGTCGCATGAAAATTGTTGTTGACGAGTTAGAATTGGGTGGGGGCGAAGGCGGCTTGTGTTTTTGGATTAAAGATACTAGCGCAGATGAATTGCGACCGTAATTATTGTATTCCCAGCGAGGAGCGAACGACGACAGCGAGGAGCAAAGCGACGAGCATTAAGGTTATTATGAACTAACTCGTCGCTTCACTCCTCGGACTACGTCGCTCCGCCTCATTGTTACTCCAGTAATCCTCCCATTCCCAGCTCGTCGCTTCGCTCCTCGCCGCGTCTCACCTGCTCAGTGACGTCCTCGAGCTTGTTCTTGAGCTCGTAACTGAACGCTTCGGCGCTCGAGAGCTGCTCAGTCATGTCCTCGGCCTTCTGCTTGAGCTCGAACTCACGCGCCTGGGTCTCGGTCAAATCGGTCTCCATGTCCTTGAGCTCCTTCTTCAAGGCCACGGTGGCGTCCTCGAACCCGTTGGCAACGTTGGCCTTCTCCTTGGCGAAGGCCTCCTTGAGCTCGTCGATGTTGGCCGAGTGAAGGGTGTCGCTGACGCTGAGCTTGTTCTTGAGCGCCTCAATTTCGCTCAACAAGCCCTCGTTGTTCTCCTCCTTGGCGGCCTGGATGGCCTCCTCCGCCTGGGTCTTGTAGTCCTCGGACATGGCGAGGGCGTCGTCCAAATCCCCCTTAGCGCTCTCTAGCTCCGTCTCCAGCTCCACGGCCGTCTCCCTGGCCTCCTCGATGGCGATGTTGGAGTTCTGAAGAAGCTCCTGCAAGCCGCCGATCTCCTTGTTGGCCTCGGTCAGCTTGGCGACCTGCGAGGAGCGTAGCGACGAGCATTAGCAAGTTGGTGAAGATTGTTGTTAACGTGTTAGAATAGCTCCTCATGGAGCCTCATTTACAACCAGAAATACTGAATTCCGAGCTCGTCGCTTCGCTCCTCGCAGCTTCTCACCTGCTCGGTCAACTCCCCGTTGGCCTCCTCCAGAGCCTTCTTGTCCTCCAACAAGTCGTCGTTGTCGTCTCTGGCGGCCTCGACGTCGAAGTTGGTCTGGTTGATCTTCTGGGCCTGTGTGGCGATGGAGGCATTGGCGGACAGGAGTTCCTCGGCGAGCATTTTAATGCTGTGGTGAGGGAGCCGTGTGCGAGCCGTGTTAGAACTACTATTATTGTTGCTGAGGAGGTAAACGATGCATTACTTTACTTACCTCTCCTGCATCCTGTCGTTCTCCTCCTTGGTCGTCCCGGAGAGCTTGGCGTTCTCCTGGATCATCTCCTCGCACTCGTCTCCGATGCTGCGACGAACGTAGCGAGGAGCATTAGCGAAGCGAGGAGCGAAGCGACGAGTTAGTTTAGAATGTTCTTAATGCGAGGAGTAAGAGCGACACATCCGAGGAGCGAGAGCGGCACATCCGAGGAGAGAGAGCGGCACATCATCGTCGCTCTCGTTCCATATCCTCGTCGCTTCGCTCCTCGTTGTCGTCGTTCGCTCCTAGCTGCGGGCTTCGTCCTCGCAGTTCCTCACCTGTCCCTCTCCTCGACAACCTTCTTGAGCTGCTCCTTCAAGTCGGCGACGGTGGACTTCAAGTTCTTGTTCTGAACCCCCTTCGCCGACAGGGCCTGCTTAAGCAGGCTCAACTCGGTGGAGGGCGCGGCCTTCTGGCCGGCGTCCGGGCTCATGGAGAGGCGAGACGACTCACTCGAGGCGGAGGACTTGGACGAGGCGGAGTCCGTGGACATCCTCCTGTCGCTCTTCTTCTTGTCCGCGGCGTGGTGCACCGCGACGAGGGAGGAGAGGGCCGAAGGGGCGTCGGGGGACATGACCAGGCTAGGCCTGGGGTTGGCGAGGGCCGTTCCGACCGACTGCCTCCTGTTGTTCATGGGCTTGATGGGGAACTCGTCATCAGAGTCTCCGAAGTCGAACGACGACGCCTTGGGCGCCACGGTCATCCTGCGCGACTTGCTCTTGGTCTTGGCGGGCGTGTAAAGGCTCGGGTGGACAGTGCTGGTGTCCTTGGTCAAGCTGAACAAGGTTCCGCCCTTGATGATGGAGTCCTTGAGCCTCTGGAGGGCGGCCGCGTTGGCGTCAGCGTCAGCGGTCTTCTGGTCCCTGTTGATGGGTTGAAGCGGTGACGGCTGCGTTAGATGTATGTTTATGTTTTTGAGCAAATATAATACCGTCGCAATATTATTATACCCTCACTCACCTCTCCTTCTCGACCTCCCTGAGGTGCTTGATGGCGCGGTTGCCACCGGCCAAGAGCTTGACCTCGTTGAGCTCCCTCTGGAGCTTCTTGATGATGGCCCTGTCGTCCATGACCTCGTTGACCTGCGCCCTGGTCTTGACGAGCTTCGCCCTGGCGGCGAACTGCAAGGTGGACCTGGTCTCCTCCAGGTAGAGCTCGGAGGGCGTGGCGCAGCAGATGACGGCCATGCGCGCGTTTCCGCTCAAACTCGGCTGGAGGATCCTCGTGAGCTTGCTATCCCTGTACTTGATGTGCACGTGCTGGTTGCTGCTCGCGGCCTGCCCGAGGGACTGGATGACCATGGAGAGGGTCAGGAGAGACTGGTTGATCTTTCCGCCCTCCTTCTGCCTCTGGCCCTCGGCGCCGGTGTGACGGACGGACTCGGATCCGGCCAAATCGACAAGGTTGAGGGTGGAGACCCTGACGGTGGTGTCCTCTGTTAGGGCGGTAGAGGGGGTTGGGGTTGTTGAGGGGGAGGAAGGGGTGGTGGGGGCAGGAGTGGTAGTGGCTTCCCTGTGTGTG
>BLQM01000136.1:33542-71370 GCA_012489335.1 Triparma laevis f. inornata
CTTATTTTTTTAAAGGTAAATACGTACGTAGATGTAGGGTATGTTTACAGGAAAGAGACATGGATTTAGGGTTTGTGGGGGTATAGAGTTTATACGATTTCTTGTTACACAGAAGTTTTCAAGTAAGATTTTAACGCTCTCGTAATATTTATGGAGGACATTGTTAAATTGAAAACGAAGATTAAGAATGAGGTTACGTGTGTGAGGAAGAAATCGTTTTTGGGGCCGGCAGTTCTATTTTTCCTGGCGAATGGGATTTTGGTTGTGTTGTGTGCTTTTTATAGCGCAGGGGGGAGGGTGGAGGTAGTGCCAGTGTGTTGCCTGTGGGGAATTGTCGATTGCTGTTGTGATACAGAGTTGTTCATTGACGTTGAGAAAGGGGGTAGGAGGCCCGATCCGGTCGAGAGCATTGCGGCCAAAACCCTCTGGCAATTTTGTGCATGCTATATTCGTTATGATTCGGGATTTTAACGCGGGGGGTATTGTTCATAGCGTAGCCCTTGATCATTTATTTCGCGCGAACGTACTTTAAACTCGTGTCGTGACGTTTGGAGAAAGCAACAAGGTTTCCCCCGGGATTGCTATCGACCAAGGTTTTTCACCAACACTCTCATACCCTCTCCCACCCCCAAAAACAGACTCCCACGCGAACTACAGCAAGATCGCTTTCCACGGATAGCGATCTACGTCAAGATACGAGTAAAGCGCTTCCGAGCTTTACTGCGTATCCCCTTTGAGTATGAAGTTCCTACTCGACTCCATGTAGCCCGAGGCCATCATGCAGATGGCTGAGCTCAAGGTGAGGCCTTGCGGTAAAATTCATTTTTTTCATTGGTTCTGACACTACATGCATGCGCACACGCAGGACGATAACAATGCTTAAAGGCTCGCCCTGGTTGCGCTTGCGCAACTCCTCCACAGTGCAGGATCCGAAGAGAAAAGTAGCGCGAGCGCGAGCTTAGGAACTTCTTCCGAACCGCCTATGGTACTTCCTCCTCCTCCCCATAGAGGGATAGAGAGATACAGTGACTAGAACTTAGTGATCGAAGTAGTGTTAGTAATAGAAAAATAATAGGGTTTTTTAGAGACCTAAGTTTCTATTATTCACTTGAAGCACTCTCTAAATAATGCCGCCTGCAGCAACGGGATGACCTTGATCCTCCTCCCCGAATTGTTGTCCAAGATGTCCTTAACCTCCTGGGCGCTGCTGGTGCACATGAGGGTCTCGCTCCTGAAGGTGAAGATGGCAGCTGAGAGGACGGGGAGCAGCAGCAGGTCGTCGTAGCCCACGAGCCTGTCCCACAGCAGCAGAAGCTGCTCGGTCTCCAGCACGTTGGTGAACGCCAGGTGGATCCACGAGAAGGCGATGCTCAGCGGGTCCACGTTCACGCTCAGCAGGTGCATGAAGAGGGCCGGGTCCCACGCCAGAAGGAGGTCCTCGAACGTCTTGCACAAGTGGATCAGCGCTCCGGAGTCCGAAGATATCACGTTCAATTTGCACCAGAGCCTCGAGTACATACCGCGAAACGTAAAGTAAATTCTCTCCTCATCCTCATACACCAAACTCAAGGGGGCGATGTAGTTGACGAATCCCTTGAAAGGCTGGACCCCTGAGCTCGGGATGGAGACATTCGTGCCATCGCTCATCTCGTACTTGATGGACTCGTGAGCGGCGTAGGTTGAGTTCTGGGCGACCCACGAGTCCCTCGAGAACGCCAAGACTACGTTGGTTATGTTCTCTACAAAGGGGAAGAAGCTCATGCTGTTGCTAATTATGGTTTGGCTGTCCATTTCGAAGAGTTCGTCCACCACGTTGTATTTTATGGCCCTCGCCTTTTCCCTCAAAGACTTGTAGTACTCGCCCTCCTTCGCGCCGAATGTTCTGGGCAAATTAAGGCATACTCTGCGACGACGAGCGTAGCGAGGAGCATGAGGATTGGCGTTAACGAGTTAGAATTGCGTAACGACGAAAGCGGCTTGAGCGTTTAGACTAAAACTACTAGCGCAGCAGTACTAAGTTCGTAACTCGTCGCTTAGCTCCTCGCGGCTTCTCACCTATAAATCTCCGGCCTCAAGCTAGCCGGTATCCCGTATCTCGCGTACTGGCGCGAGATGGGCACGTAGCTCTCCTGCAATACCTTGACCCCCACCTCTTGCCTGTGTTGGATGAACTTGGAACTGCCCGTCATAATCTCGTCCACTCCGTAGTGACGGTTGCATGGGTGCAGCTCCGAGAACTTCGTACGCAAGACGGAGTGATCAGGGGTGGAGAGCCTCAGCTTGATCAGTCCGTAGTTGTGACACAGGCTCGCGTTCAAATTGCTGGAACACGGGATCCTTTTGATTGCGTCGAAGAGATCCTCCGAGTCGAAGATGTACCTTATTTTCTTGTTCTGCTGAGTGTCGGGGCCAACGATTGATACACCACGCTCGGAGCAGACGGAAAGCAGCTCGTCGTAAATTGACTGGCGCCAGTCGTCACGAGCCTGCTCGACCTGCAGGATCTCGGGGGTGGACTTGCGATCCCTCTCGGAGCAGCTCAACGAATATGCCAAATTGCGGATCTTCGGCGTCAGGCCCAACTCCAGCATGGCCGACTTGAGCGACTCTACAGTGTGCGGAGTGGTAGGGGAAGACGCTATGAGGTTCTTTTTCAAGTGCAGGAGGGAGAGGTGGAGGAACGGATCCAGGTGCAGGGAGGACAGGAGGGCAGAGGAGGGGGTAACGGTGTGATGATGGATTAGGGGGTTGGATGGGTGGGGAGGGTGGTGAGGAGCGGATTGGTCCATGGTGGGTCGGGGGTGGGGAATGGGGGTGGATTGGGGGGGAGGTAATGTGTTTGGGTGCCGGTGGGAAACTTGAATTTTATTCTAGGTTTCGGGGGTGAGGGGTGGGGTGGGAGTGTTGTTTGTGGACGGGAGATGATGGGTAGGGAGCGGGTATGTGTAGTGGGAAGCTTTTTTGTTCGATATTTTTGGGCAGGGGTGTTTTGGGCAGGCAGGTGATGTTTTGGGGAGATAGAGAGAGAGGCTGGGAAACGGTGCTGGAGATTTAAGCTACAAAACCGACGACGACGACGCAGAGAATAACTCCGCTCGATAAATCAATCCAATTCACACAACCTCTACATCCCGAAATTTCTGAATCCGCTCAGATAAACCTTTTCTTCACCACCCTAACTGTTTCGTCTATCGAGCAATCAATCACCATGTTGTTCTCAATCCTCCTAATGCTGCCTGCGATAACAACATCGGCACCAATTTCACCCCCATCTCTCCTCAACTCCTTCGTAGACACTGGCGCACCAATTTCACCACAATATCTCCTCGACACCTTCATAGATGCCGGCGACGACTTTATCGACTACGCCCCTCTTCCGTCACAAGATTTCTCAGGCTCAGGCCGAGGCTACCTTAACGATGTGACATGGACAGCCCAAGCGTTCAACCTGACTAGTCAAGTCTGGCTGGAGGAGGGAGACTGGGGGAGCACCTGGTCCAACAACAGCCAGCAGTGGTGGCACTACATGTACATTATCACGCCGAGCAGTTTGGAGGAGGAGAACAAAGAGCCATCATCTGAGCAGTTCGCTCACTTGTACATCACTGGGGGGAAGAACACTGACGTTCCTAGCGGAACTTCGGAGGACATTATAGCTTGCGCGAATTTGGCCATGGGGATGAAGCAGCGTGTCGTTGTATTGTTCCAGGTGCCTAACTTCCCGATTTGGATTAACACGGACGAAGGGCATACTGAATTACTGGGCGAAGACGCGCTCCTTTCGAACACGTTCGTTCACTACATGGACCACGTGAAGAAGGGAGGGGACCCGCAGTCCCTCCCCGACGCTTCCTTCGTCGTGCTGCTTCCCATGGTAAAGTCCGGATTCGCGGCCATGGCCGCAGCCGAGGACCTCCTTGGCGCATCAAAAAATGCCGTCAAATGGACGGTGTCAGGGGCGAGCAAGAGAGGATGGACGACGTGGCTAGTTGGAGCGGTGGATCAAGCTCGACCAGTTGAAGAACAACGCGTGAAGGGCATCGTCCCGATTGTACTCAATGGCCTGAATTTCGCGAAGACGCTCAAGCATCAGTATCAGTGTTATGGCGGGTGGTCCTGGACCATGGCGGCGTTTGTTGACGCAGGCTTCACCGGGAGGATCGACTCGGAGGAGATCCAGTATTTGTGGGACTTGATAGACCCGTACACTTACATTCCTCGGTTCGTGGACCTCCCGAAACTCGTCATGTCAATGACGGGCGACGAGTTCTTTGTTCTCGACTCGAGCCGGTACTGGATGGAGAGGATGAAGGAGGAAGGCGGGGAGGTTCACAACTCCCTCCACCCCGACGCAGACCATTCCTCGGTAACGGCCCTGCCCTCTCTCATCCCTTCGCTCTCCGGTTTCGTGTCGAACGTGGCCGCAGGGCGAAAGAACCCCAACGTCGAATGGGAGATGAACTACGACAGCGCCAGCATAGTTTTGACGATCCCCGAAGAGTACGCGGATCTGGACAGAACTGTGGTTTTGTGGAAAAGCCACACGTGCAACAAGCTCGGGGACCACAGGCCCACCAGGCGAGACTTCAGGATGATCGACTACGACATGGCGAGTTTTGGAGAATGCGCTTGTGGTTTCAAGATCGACGACGACATGTGCTTCAACCTGCGCGCGTCCATTTGGAAGAACGAAACTCTGTCGGAGGAGGAGTTAAATACGAACGCGTACACCGTTGACATGACGGGGGAGGTTCCTGCGAAGTGGGAAAATAGATGGCTTGGCTTCTTCATCACCGTGACATTCCACGGTGCTGCTGGAGTGGAGGGGGCGGTGGGGGCGGAGGGGGTAGAGGGGGCTCTGCCGGAGGTGGAGCCGGGGGATCTGAGACTAAGTAGCCAGGCGATGATATTGCCGGATTACGCCCCGTACGATTGTGAAGGAAAGAAATGTTTAGGCGATATTTTGTAATACAAAAAGTTAGAGTTTTACTAGTATTTTTCCGATGTGACCGCCAGAGAACATTTTGACCATGGCGTCGGGGAACTCATTCAAACCATGCACGATACTGCAGCGAGCGAAGCGACGACGAGTTAGAATTATGAGCAGCCACCGCCTCGACAGAGGGTGCAGATTACGTCGGCTGTGTCGACGCCGGAGGAATTATGTAGCCAATCTTGTCGCTTCGCTTCTTGCTGGGCTTCGTCCTCGCAGTGCCTCACCTTTCGCGAAGCGCAATCTTGCTCGTACTCCATAGGTATATAAGGTCGATCATGGCGAAAGGGATACGCCACATGTAATTGAGCACGACGAACCCCTTCATGGTGGAGTCTTTCTCGGCCAGCTTCAAGTAGTTACTGGGGCCTTGAACGCTGCCGACGTTCAGGTTGCCGGAGTATTGAGAAGCAGCCCCGCAGATTACGATTCGAGAGTTGTAGTTAATCCGGGCAAGGACTTCGTCCAAAATATCTCCTCCGGCGCCGTCGAAGAAAAAATCGATTCCGTCAGGCGCTAGCTTGTCGAGCTGACCTTTGACGTCGCCGGCCTTGTAGTCGACCGCTAGCACTCCGAGATCATCTTCGAGGAAAGCGCGTTTTTTGGGACCGCCAGCGACACCGATTACTTTAGCTCCAGTTCGCTTGGCGAGCTGCGTTGCGACGGTGCCGACGGCTCCAGCCGCAGCAGAGATAACCACAGTCTGGTCTTTTTTGGGACTGCCTAGAACATTGTAAATGCCGACGTGGGCGGTGATACCGGTCGTGAGAGATAAGAGGCCGAGGCCTAATTCGGGAGGAACAATGGGAAGAGTTGGAAACGGTCCCATTTCTCCTGGGGTCACTACTGCGTAGTTCGTGGCGCCGAACATTCCCATTACCACCGTTCCGGGGGTGAAGGTAGCGTTGACTCCGGAAGCGACGATGGTGCCGATGCCGAACGCAGGAAGGGTTTTGCCGATATCTACAGCTGCGACGAGCGTAGCGAGTCGCATGAAGATTGGCGTTAACGAGTTAGAATTGCGTGGCGATGTTTCGAGCGCAATTATCGCTCCTCGCAGTGCCTCACCTCCGTGAAATGCTTCAGCGTCGAGCATCGTTCTGAGAAAAGCGTCCAGACCGAGGGTCTCCATCTTGACGACAACTTCACCTGGAGACGGCTTGCAAATATCGAGGACGTCCGTTATCAACTTTGCATCAGATACCTTGAACGCTCCACTTGGTCGAGAGTTTAGCACCCAGCGTTCGCGCTGCTGGTTGCAAGTCAGGTCCGGTAGGATGCGAAGGGGTGGTGGCGTAGACGGGAGCAACCACTTCGAAGCCACAATCGCAGCTATTAGTATTAGTAGCGACAGGCACGTAATACGAGAACACATGAAGCTGAATGAGCGAGTCGGGCCCTGCTGAATCGGTCTCGCTAATCTCGATTATTTACTTTCTACGAAGGAATCCAGTGGAGGTTGTGGATGCTACTGGTAGTTGGGCGACGAAAAGAATGGTGTGGTTTCTTGCAATGAACGATGGTAGCTATCGGCGAATTGATTTTTGGTGCTTGGGAATGCTCCTGAAATCTTCAAATCGACTTGATTCAATAAATCATAAAAAGAGATTGTTCGAAGATGATTACGTGCGCGCTGATTCACGATTAGAAAAAAAGATGAAACTTTTGATTACCACTAATCCTGCTTTAATATTCCTCGCTTTCTACCCCCCTCGCTCCCCTACATGCTACCCTGCCTAGAAGCCCTCGGCGGCCTCTCCAAATCCCCCCCTTTAACCCCGCCCTCCCTCTTCTTAATAATGGTGTAGTCTATGATTCTAGGCACGTGCTTGACGCTCTCCTTCTCCGCCTTCCACATGCTCGGCTGCTTCCACCTCCAGCTGGGGACGTCGCCTTCCTCCCCCTTCTTTCCTGTTCTGAACTCCTCCTTCTGCTTGGAGCGTTCGCGTTTGCGCACAGCCTCTTTTGAGCCGCCCCACTCAGAGTCCTTCACCCAACTCTTCGGCACACGATCTATCCCGAGGCCGTACACCTCCAAAT
The DNA here is from genome assembly GCA_012489335.1 of Triparma laevis f. inornata. Classification (NCBI taxonomy): domain Eukaryota; class Bolidophyceae; order Parmales; family Triparmaceae; genus Triparma; species Triparma laevis. Next base: position 40,576 of record BLQM01000136.1, read on the forward strand.
CTCCGTTCCTCGTAACGTGACACCTGCGACGAGCACTAACGAGTTAGAAATGAGAATTACGAATGTCAACTCCTCAAGCTGCTTGTGCATTTAGTCTAAGGCTACCAGCGCATTCAGATCACGAGCTTCTCTCAAAGTTCATAGATAACGCGTTCTCTACTTTACTCGTCGCTTCGCTCCTCACAGTAACTCATCAGAAATGAGTAGCAACGAAAGGGTTAGGGTTAAGCATGTAGTCTAAGGCTATCAGCGCAGCTGGATTACTCGTTTAAATATCGGGGTTGTGGCTCGTCGCTTCGCTCCTCGAAGATTCTTACCTAAGCACGTTCTTCCAGTGCTGAATCCTCAAGCTCGAGAATCCCTCGTTGTACTGCGCTTTGAAAACGTTCAGCGTAAGCGCTAACCACGATCCGAAGATGGCTCCGGCGCAGGGGATTGCGATCACGAAGAAGTACATCGATATGGAGAGGACGTAGGTAAGGAGGGTGTAGCGGGGGATGGAGGCGAAGAGGAGGGCGTCCTTCGAGGCGAAGCAGGTGGAAGCCTCGCAGAGCTTGGCGCACATTGTTGAGTGCTTGTGGGCGATCAAAGAGGGGACGTCGAAGAGCGTGAAGAGGAACTTGACCAGGGGGAAGCCCCACAGCGCCTCGAAGCAGTACGCGGCGACGTCGTGAACGTGGGAGACAACAAAGTTCAGGAAGTCGGATCCTGAGCTTATGTCGAAGAAGGCGACGGAATTTACTGGGACGTCCCCGAAGATCTGGGGAACCTCGGGAAGCGTGTCGAAAAAATTGGCGAAGTTCGCCTCGTACTCGCCGTACATTGACGAGGCCAGAGTTTCGTTCTGCGCGAGTGAAGCGATGAGTCAGTATAGAATGTTCTTAATGTTCTTCTTAATGCTATTCGCTCCGCTCCTCGCTGGGCTTCGTCCTCGCAGTTTCTCACCTTCACCGGGTCGATGGAGACCAGGGAAACCTCTATGCTCCACTCGGTGACGAACTCCACGAACATGAGGGTGCTGAGGGCCGCGACGACGTGGGCGAAGCCGTGGCCGGCGCCCCAGAAGATCCTGAGCTTCGGAGATATGCCTTCGTCGCAGAGCTGGTATAGCCCGAAGAGGGTCGCGGGGACTAGGAAGGCCGAGAGCCGTCCGGAGGAGAAGACCGAGGACAGGAGGCGGAAGAGCGTCTGGCTGTACCAGAGCACGTGAGGCAGGAAGCCCTTGCCCTCCACTTGCTCGACGTAGCTGGCGTAGATTCCGCAGAGGGGAAGGAGGGAGGAGACGATTCCGAGGTACAGGATTCCCCAGAGGACGTCCATGCGCCAGTTCCTCCAGCGGAACTGCCAGATGTTGAGCCACGACAGCCGGTAGCACGCGTTCTCGGAGGGGTAAGCGGCTAGGCGCTGGTAGTTTTTCCAGATGGAGCCTCCGAAGTTCACCTTGATGGAGTTGGCAAACGTGTGGGTCGGGTGAAGGAACGCTGCGGGGGGTGGGAGGGGGGGGGCGAGCAAGGCGCGCCATAGGAGGAGTGTTAGTTAGTGGTGGAGATAGCAACGTCGCTCAACTCGTCGCTCAACTCGTCGCTCAACTCGTCGCTCAACTCGTCGCTCAACTCGTCGCTCAACTCGTCGCTCAACTCGTCGCTCAACTCGTCGCTTCGCTTCCTCCTGTCTCTTCGTACCTCCTCCTCCTCCGGAGACGATGAGCTCAGGCAAATTGGACGAGTCGACCTCGTCGTCGGCGTTCGAGGTGTGGTTGCTTTCGACGGTTGCGCTGCGGTTTTCGCGGGTTTTGTTGAAGGCCATTTTCTTGGCAGCGGCGGCCAAGTTTCCGCCGTCGAGGCCGGCGGTGTACGTCTGACTATTCTTGCTCGACGTCGGAGCGGAAGCGGCCGCCTCGGAATTTTGGGCCGGCTTGGTCTTTTTGACGGGGACGTGCCTCGTGTAGTGGTGCAGGTCGCCCGCGAGCCTGAGCCTGACCTTCCCCGCGAGGTGCGTTTCCATGAGCTCCCTGAGGTTGGTCTCGGCGCACGCGTCGTCAGTCCTGTCCTCCGCCGCGTCCAGCACCCAGTACGGCTCGTGCGTCATGATGACGACTGCGTCGTCCTTCCCGATCCTCTTGCTAGCGATGTCGGCGAAAAACCTGAACTGCTCCAGGTCGATGTCCTCAGCCAGAGCCAAATCCACTCCGAGCAACCACCAGCCCTGCGGGAGGCAGATCGCGAAGTAGGAGCGCTCCTGAGGCATCAGCCAGCCTCCGAGCCAGTCCCGACTGAGGACCAATCTAGCGTAGGTGGCGAGGCCGTCGAACCAGTCGTGGTTTCCGGGGAAGACGAAGGCTTGCGGTCCTTCGTACTGTTCCAGTAGGTCGGTTCCTCTAGGGTTGGGGGGTTGGAGGGGTGGGGGGTTAAATAGATTTGGGGTTAGGTTATGGTTATGGTTTTGGTTTCGCGTTTTCTTCTCATCTCATCTCATCTCCGCTCATCTCATCTCAGCTCACCTCTTCTCATTAAAAATTCCCCTCCACCCCTCCACCGGCAAATTCGGTTTCTTCATCGCAATTGCACTCTTCCTAAACCCCGGAGGCGGCTGCATAGCATCCTCAAAAGTCCTAAAAAACCTGCGACGAGCGGAGCGAGTCGCATGAAGATTGTTGTTAACGAGTTAGAATTACGTAGAGGCGATAGGAGCATCGGCGTTTACACTGAAGCTAGTAGGGTGGGTGGGTTTCGATCGCAATTGTAGTATTTCCGGCGAGAAGCGAAGCGAAGAGTTCATAGGCAACTCGTTCTGTACTTTTACTAGTCGCTTCGCTCCGAGTTCATAGACAACGCCGCTTCGCTCCTCATGGAGCTCATTTTCGATCGCAATTGTCGTATTCCCAGCTCATCGCTTCGCTCCTCGCAACTTCTCACCTCTTCTCAAAAGTCTCAACACTCGGATCAGGATACGCCAAATCCCCCCCAATAACCAATATATCCCCTCTAGGCAAACTCATAGTCTCCTTCCTATTCCCGTTGTGAACGGTCAAATTAGGCTGGGCTAGAATCTTCGCAACCTGCAACGAGCGTAGCGAGTTGCGTGAAGATTGGAGTTGACGGGTTAGAATTGAGTGAGGGTGAAAGCGGCTTGTGCGTTTAGACTAAGGCTACTAGCGCAGATGAATTACGACCGTAATTATCGTATTCCCAGCTCGTCGCTTCGCTCCTCGCTCCTTCTCACCTGATAAGACGAGTTAAAACCGTCACCGCAATCAGCCATAAAATCAAACCAACATTCATTAGTCTCCGGATTACTCGGTTTAACATCAAAAACGCACCCCGCTGGTACTTCGCATTCGTCGTCGTTTAGATCTTTATCTTGATCGATTTTTTTGCGGGTGCGGGATTTTTTTTGACGGACTATACGATCGCCACCCCAAGTTGAGTGGACGGCTGTTTGCATGCTGCGGGCGTCGTACCTTCCGAGCATTACTTTGAGTTGGATGATGATGTCGAAGGCGGTGTATACTAGGAGGAGGGAGTACCAGGGGACCATCATGAGGGTGTTTTTTGGTTTTTCGAGGTTGTGGGGGGAGGTGAAGGTGGGGCGGTCGTAGGTTAGGAGCTGCAGTGGGAGAGGTGGAAGTTAGTTTAGAATGTTCTTCGCTCCTTGCCTCAAAACATACGGAATTGCGTAGCAGTTTCTCACCTCTTCTTCGTCAGAGGAGACGTAGTCGTCGAAGGAGGTGCTCACTTTAGGGGCAGAGGAGCGGTTAGGGTTGGGGCTCTTTTTAGAGGTGTTGGGGGGGGATTTCGGGTTCACGGAGGATTTCTTGGGGGACTTGGTGGAGGCGGAGGTAGAGTTTAGGAGGGAGGTTTCTCGGTCTCTCTTGATGATGTCGCGGAGTCTTTTTTCTTCTTCAGTGACGATGTTGATTATTGAGATGACTACGCATTTCCCCCAGACTTTCCAGATTGCTGTGGGGTGGAGTGGAGTGGGGTGGAGCTAGAATGTGAGCGAGGAGTGATATTTTGCGTAAAGGTTTATTCGGTCTCACCTCCACCTCCACTCTCCGGCTCTCCATCCTCCTGACTAAAAATCCACCTACAATAAACACTACTACTCTGCGTATAAAACGAGTTATTCTTCGCATCCCAACAGTGCCCCTGCACGGCCGCAACGACCGTGGCGATAAAAATTGCCACGTTAAAGACTTGACGGAGAGGCCTCCACCATTTTAGGGATAGGACGGAGGATTTTATTGGGGGGGAGGAATTGAGGGTGCGGAGGTGGGCGGTTAGGCGGAGGAGACCCTTCAAGGTTAGGACGGCGGTGAGGGTCGAAATGAAGGCTGGAATGAATATGGAGGCGGAGACGACCACGTTGTATTTGTTGAGGGCGTTTATGGCGGTGTAGGTTGTGTTGTCGTCGCCATCGGTGTTCAACTTCAGACCGAGCGAGTAGAGGAGAACGGTAGCGAAGCACCAGGTGTGGAGGTAGACATTTATGGATTTATAGAGCGAGAACTTCGTTAGTTCGTGGTTCGTGGACAAGGGGGAGGAGGTGAAGTACAGGAAGCACAGGAAGGTGGAGATTAGAGGAATGAGCAGGGAGGACTGGGCAGCGGCGGAAGGGGGGGAGGAGCTGGTGCTGGTGGAGGAGGAGGTTGCGGAAGCGTCGTAGAAGGGCATACGGAAGAGGAGGGAAGGCATGGTATAGTTTACAGCGAAACGGAGGTGGACAGTGGCAGAATGCGAGGGGAATCGATCCGAATAGGCGCGAAAGTAGATAGGTTTAAAGTTTGCTATTAAGGTGGGGTATTGGGGTGTGTTGAGGGCGGTTGAGGGGGGACTAGTATGTTATGAGTGTACGTAGAAAGAGTAACAGACTCTGGGGTTGCGTGTGGGACGAAGAATACTACGAGACTAGTGAAATTGAGGGAAGAAAATCTGAGAAAAGTTAGCGGCCAATTTCTCGAAACCTACGTACCACGATGTCCAAGTCTGTAGCCTCCGGGTCTAAGAAGCGCATAAGTAGCATCAAGTACACAAATTCGTACGCTTAACACTCGGAGGAGAGCAGCGAAAGCGATTCTGATTCCGAAGGCTCCATCCTTGTTGCTTCCTCCTCAAAGTCCTCAAAAACAAAGGCCGGCACCGCCCCTCTTCACGTCTGCACCGCCTCCTACGTAACATACCACCAATTCCCCGAGGTTTGCATCCACCTCATCTTCGACTACGTCTCCTACGACCCCTCCACGATATTCTCCGTCGGTCTCGTAAACAAAACCCAGCTCTCCCTCACCAACTCCGGCGCCCTCTTCTTCGCTCGCCACATCTCCATAAAACCCGCCCAAGAGGAATAAGCGATATTCTATTCTCGAGATTGAAGAAGAGAAACCAGTCGCCTCCAAGATCCTGAATAACACGCAGAGAAAGTCAATCCCTTCAATTTCGGAATCGGTACTCTCCATCAAGCACATGGTGAGGCGAGCGAGGAGCGAAGCGACGAGTAAAGTAGGGGCCGCTTCGCTTCTCTCTGAGATTACGTTAATAGGCTCGCTTCGCTCGCCGCTCGTTACGATACTAGAAGAATTTTATACTAACTCGTCGCTTCGCTCCTCGGCTCGCTGCTCGTTGCAGGGTTTGATGCAGACGAGGAAGTGTTTTTTGTGCGGTACGGGCTACACCGGGGGAGCGCATGGTTTTGGTCTTCCCGGACACGAAGATTGTATCAAGTCTTTGGAGATTAAGGTCTCTGATTTCGAAAGTTTGTCGAATGCTCGTAAGCTAGTTAATGAAGGTACAATTATGAGCAACGAACGCCCTGGATACGCTGGACCTAATTACGGATACGGGTACGACTAAGAGGTTAATTACTCGAGTCACTACACGCGCACGTTTCCTACAATACTCGTTAAAGGCATTCCCCGTCTTGTGCCTCACTGGGCTACTTTCAGGGGCGCTAAGATTGATAAGGGGAAGGGGAACGAGGTTCGGCTCGAGAAAGTTCTGAAGAAGGTTACGAAGAAGAGAAGGGAAATTATCAAGAAGTATCAGGATAAGGAGAGCACGAAGCTGGAGAAGAAGGAGGAGAAGGCTGCTAAGAAAGCAGCGCCGGCGCCGAAGAAGAAAGCCGCGCCGAAGAAGGCCGCGTCTAAGAAGGCGCCTGTGAAGAAGACTAAGATCTGCTCTGAAATGTAGGAAGAAGTGAAGTTAGGACTAGGAGTAAGACACACACGAAAAATAGTAGGAAGGTGACGAAAAAATCACCATCGAGAATTAAAGACAAACCATGAAAACCCCCAAAAATGAAAAAAACCAAAACCAAAATTTGCATTCCCAACCCTCAAACTTTTTTACATTTAGTTTGTTGTAGAAGAAAAAATTAACAATAAATAAGACACCTCTCCTCCCCATTTAAATACACAAAAAATACTATTCTAACACTCCAAAATTCTCTGTCCTACCCATGCGGCAACTCCACAACCCCAAAATCCGTCTCCTGCCTTTTCAATTCCTCCTTCTCCTCCGCCGTACTCGGTATCCCCATCATCCCCATTCCCTTCTTAAAAATCGCCGTCCCGACCCGATCTTCTTCCACCTCGTGCTCCTTCACGAACTCAGTATCCACGCTCAAATATATCGTCCCTTTTACAAGTTTACTTTTTTTCGAACCTGGTTTTTGCTGTAACGCGAACTCAGCATCTTCAGTACCCTTCATACCCATAATCCTCCCCGCTCTAAAATTAACGCATCCTAAGAAATCCCCTAACATTTTCAGATCGCAGTCGTAGACTTCAACCGCAACGATTTCATCTTTCTGATCCGTCGTCATTTTCCCATCCCCATCACAAAGTAATTCAACAAAAGGCGTAAACAAATGCCCTCCCACAACCCCCCTCTCCGTAACCTTTCCCCACTCCGGATTCAAATTCTTATTAACAACCGGACTCCTCGCAACCTCCTTCCCATTAAATTTAACCACCACACAAGGATCACTCTTCCCGAACATATCCGCTTTCGCTAAACTCTTACATCTATGTACGGTTAATTTTAGTTTGAAGTGGGAGGGTATAGTCTTTTTCTTAGTTCCGAATAGGTTGACTTCTGGGAGTTTTATGCCGCCTAAAGAAGGCATTTTTAGGTCGCTGAATACACCGCCGCATTGACCTTTACCGGGTTCGAGCTGTAATGTTTTAGAGTGTTAGAATTTTATTATTTCCGTAACCCCCCCCCAACAACCCCCAAACCCCAAACCCCTCACCTCCTCCCCCCTTCCCCCGTACACTTCATACTCAGCTTACTCTCCAAAGTCCCCCCCTTAAACCACTTCGCCTTACACGAAAACGTAATACTCCCCCCAACAGTCTTCGACTTCTGTCCCATCTTATTCCCTAAATCCCTCTCCTCCTTATTAATCCTCGTCTCCGCATCCGTATCACATGCTAGCAAACTATCTATAATTGTCTGTCCTAAGAAATCGCCAACCTTTACTTTCATATCCATGTCGTAGACTTCTAAAGTGAATTGTCCTCCATCCGGTTCCTTCTGATGTGCGTCATTAATCTTCCCCATAACCAGACTACTATTAAACTTGAACCTCCCCCATTCAGGATTAAGCGATTTATTAACAACAGGAGTTCGTCCTATTTCCTCTCCGTTCCATTTGAGCATAACTAGAGGATCGCTCTTTCCGAAGGTGTCGGCTTTCTTTAAGTTCCGGCAGCGGTAGACGCTGAATTGAACTTCGAAGCATCCGGTGATGGACTTTTTCTTGACTTTCTTCTCGACCTTGCCTTTTCCGTACTGGTTTCGGAGCGCGGCGGCCTCCTTCATCCTGATCAGTTTGCCCTCCTTCCACCTCTTGAATTTGTCTGGTTTCAAGGTGTTGAATTTATCCAGGTACTCTAAATTCGTTGCGCCGAGCTCGTCCGCGAGCTTCCTGATCCTCTTCCTCTCGGCCATGAACATTTTGAAGCGCTTGCTGTCTCCTGACCACTTCTCCTTGTAGTACTCCCGCAGAGTAAGCTCCAACCAACTACACGTTTTGATCTCGCGCTTTGCAATAATAACTCTCAAAACACTCTGCACGTGCAGAACTTGCTTGCTGTGCTGGAGCATCATGGTGTGGTCCTTCCACCACCGCTTTCCTTGGTCGGTGTTTGTGAAATTGTGGAAACCCTTCTCGTACAGTTCGTGGGATCCCTGCTCGAACAGATCGTCGTACATGTCCGCAGGCGGGGCTCGCTTCTCTGATTCAAGGATCTCCCCAAGCCAAGTCCTAGTTTCGTTGCTCACGAACTCTAAAATGTCACTCTCTAAAACGAAATCCCTGTAGATCCTCCTACAGCAGTGGCTAAAGCCAGCCTCTCCACTCCGCATCCCCTTGAACTCCATCACGCCCAAGTAAAATCGCAGCAAGTTGAAGCACCCGACCAACTTGCAGGTTTTCCTGAAGTCCTTGCTTCCCACCATGTCGTGGTAACTATTTGAGACGAGCATATTGTGCATGTACTTCTGATCCACGAGGAGTGTGTCATCGTCCTCAAGCTTCTTCTCCTCTGAGAACGTCATAACGTGACGCAGAGAGTGCCTCTTGCTCATCTTCGGTTTGTCCTTCTTCTGTAGCTCCTTGCTCAGCAAGTCTTCCACCTTCATGACGGTGATCTCCTGCTCAGACAAGCACTCGTCGCACTTGATGGCCATGTCGACTGCGAGCTTCCTCCTGTCGGCGATCTGCGATGAGCAGCGAGCGAAGCGAGCCGTGTTAGAATTGTGCGACGAAAGCGCTTGAGCATTAATTTAGACTAAAGGGTTAAATTATCGTACTCCCAGCTCGTCGCTTCGCTCCTCCCTGGGCTTCGTCCTCGCTGTGGCTCACCTTGCTGTCCTGGAACTGCATCTTGATGCTGTTGTAGTACTCCACGGCCTCGTACCAGTACCCCTGTTTTTTCAGCGTCTCCGTGAAGAGCTCGACGCTGTACAAAGTTTCCTTGTGGGTTGGCCCCAATGCGGCCGCGAAGACCTCCAAGGCGTTCTCGCGATGCGCTCTCGCCAACGGAATCCTTCCCCTGGCCTCTTCAAAGCCTCCCAGCGCGCGCAAAGTGTAGCCCATGGCCACGTGGTCCTTGCCTCCTCCTTCTAATTTCTCGCTTTGCTTCTCCAATAACACCTTCATCATTCTATCGGCGTCACCGTACCTTCGCTGCCCGATGTAAAAGCTGACTAGCTGGATTTCGTCCGGTTCCTCGAACACCTCCAGCTTCTCCTCAACCCTACACTTGGGCGCGGCCCCCATCAGCTTGGGCTGGACCGGAACGATCCTGTAGTGCAAGCGGGGGTGGGTTAGCTGGGTTAGTAGTTGATTATTATATGCGCCCAACAACAGTTAGAACTCACCTGCAGAACGAACGCGTCTCCCAGAACCGGTCAAGGACACACCTATCACACATCAATAAATCGTCGGGCATCAGCTTCACGTGAGCGAAGCCCACCGTGCACTTCACGCAGCGCTCGTTAACGTAGCGCTTCCCGCCGAAGTCGCAGTTCAAGCCGGTATAAGGTACCTCTTTCCTCAGCTTCATCAGCCTGTCATCCTCCCTCAGCATTTCCTTCCGCTCGCCGTGCCAGCCGAACATGTCCTGCGGCGTGCCATCCCAGTGGTCGTCCTTCGGCCCCTTCTTCTTCTTCTTTTTCTTCTTCCCCAACTCGTCGAAGAACTTGTGCCGCTTGCTGCCCCCAGGTGTCTGCTGCGGTGGCGTCTTGGGAGTGCCCGCGGCGTTCGTAGGCGAGAAGGTGGTCTTCTTCGTTTTCCTCCGCAACTGCCCATAGCCCTTTGGCGTCCTCGCGGACTCCTCGTCGCTATCGCTGTCGGCTGCCTTGGCCTTCTTCTTCTTCTTCTTCTCCCGGCTCTTGGCCCTCGCTGCGGCTTTCTTCTTCTTTTCGAAGAAGTCCTTGAACTCCTCCCACGTCACCTCGTGAGAGTTGTCATCGTCGATGATCTTGTAAAGGTCCTGCGGCAAACAATTGTATGAGTAAATTTAGAACCCTAGCCACTAACTAAAACCCTAACATATATATAACCCTCACCTCAAAGTCCTTGCTGTCGATCCCCCCCTCAACGCCCATCAAACTCTGAATCCTCACGTCCTCCTTCACAGCAATAAGAATTTCGGTCTTGGACAAGGTGCCACTGCCGTCCACGTCCATCAAGTTGAAGGCCTTCCTCTGGCAGAGCTCCTCCTTCTCCTCCTTCCCCATGTCCTCAATCCTCTTCTTGACGAAGAAGAGCTTGAACTCTTCGAAGTCGATGAAGTCGCTGCCGTCCGTATCGACCTTGGTGTAGATTTTCTCGAACTCGTCAGCGGTGACTCCTCCCGTTTTGATGCCCAACAGCTCCTGGATCTTGTAATTGGACTGGATCGCCATGAGCATCTCGGCCTTGGACACGTCCCCGTCTCCGTTGATGTCCACGAGCTTGAAGGCGCCCTGCAGGCTCTTGATGTAGTGCGCCTCCTTGGCCTCGTTCCTATTCTTCTGTGCCAAGTCCTCCTTCTTCTTGGCGAAGTAGGTGTGGAACTGTGTTGTGAGCGAAGCGCCGAATTAGAAGCGAACGACGACAACGAGGAGCGAAGCGACAAACTGGGATTACGATATTTACGCGGGTAACGATACTAAAAGCAATACTAACTCGTCGCTTCGCTCGCCCCCCTCTCACCTCTTCGTAGCTGACAGCGTTGCTCTGGTCCGCGTCGATGCTGTTGTATAGCTCGTCGAATTCGTCGGACGCGGCGTCCGGCAGCTCCAGCAGCTCTCGGACTTCCTTGTTGAAGCAAATAGCGGCCTTGACCTCCTCCTTGCTCAGATCTCCGTCGTGGTTGATGTCCATACTATCGAAGGCGGCTCTCATCCTCTTCTCGTGCTCCTTCTTGGCCATCTCCACCTCGTCCTTGGAGTCCTTGGTCGCCCTCCAGTCGAAGCCCGACTGCGAGGTGCCAGGGCGACTCCCCCTGCTAGATCCCCTGTGGTTCCAGCCCTTGGGGCGGTCCTTCTTGGGCCTCAATCCCCACTTGTGCCCGATGCCATTGGGGTTCTCGTTCCACATTTCCGTGAATGTTTTGTAGTGCTTGCATGGGATGAACAGCGTGCACTTGCAGCACCGCGTCTGAAGATTGATATGATTTAGTTAGTATAGAATATAGAATTTAGTAGTTTGTGCTCTCTCTCCCCCCCTCCTCTCTCTCACCTTGACGACACCCTTGTCGCCGATGCCCTTGGCCTTCCGCTCCTCCTCCTCGGAATCGTCCGAGGACGAGGGCTCGTCGGGGTGCTCGTACTCGCGATTAACCAGGCCGGGAAGGCGCCAGCGCCAGCTTTCGTAGTCGCCGTCGTCGGCGCCCACCGGAGTCGCGCCGTACTTGACCATGAGGTTCTCGTGCCGCCGCTTCCCCTCCTCCTGCACTGCGTCGAGGACCTCTACTTCGGTCGGCTCGTCCAGCTTTCGCACCGCCTCTTCGCTGCCCAGCAACCTGGCGCTCATCAAAAATTCGATCATCTCCTGGTTGTTGCTGTTGTTGGCGTACGCGATGGCGTTCAGGCCCTCCTGATCCTGAGACGAGCATTAAGTGGTGTGGAGTGAAGCGACGGATTAGTTTAGAGTGTTCTTAATGCGAGGAGCGAAGCGACGAGTTCATAAGCAACGCGTTCATTTCGTCACTCGCTCCTCTCATTACGACCGTGATTGTCTAATCCCAGCTCGTCGCGCGTAATTGTCGTATTCACAGCGAGGAGCGAAGCGACGAGTTCATGAGCAGCGCGTTCTCTATATTACTCGCTCCTCTCATTACGACCGTAATTGTCTAATCCCAGCTCGTCGCGCGTAATTGTCGTATTCACAGCGAGGAGCGAAGCGACGAGTTCATGAGCAGCGCGTTCTCTATATTACTCGCTCCTCTCATTACGACCGTAATTGTCGTGTTCCCAGCTCGTCGCTTCGCTCCTCGCTGGGCTTCATCCTCGCAGTTCCGCACCTTCGTCTCCAGCTTCGCCTTCTTGCTGAGGAGGTACTTGGCGACCTGGACGCTCCCTCCGGCCGCGGCGCTCATGAGAGGGGTCTGGCCAGTCTTGTTGTCGAAGTTCGGGTCGCATCCGTTCTCGACCAGGAGGCGAACGATCGTCTGGTTGCCCTCGAACGTGGCCCTGATTAGGGCTGTAGTTCCAGCGGCAATTTCCGTGTCCGGTGCCGCCATCCCCCCCGCGATGATTTTTAGGTACTCGGGCACTTCCGAGAGCTGCGACGAGCGTAGCGAGGAGCATTAGCGAGCGGAGTTAGTATAGAATTTTATTAATGCTCGTCGCGTCGCTACTCATAAAGCCTCATAACAAACGAAATCAACGCATTCGTCGCGGTTCCTCACCTCGGTTGAGACCAAGCTCCCCTCCGCGAACAAGCTCGCGTCGAAGGCGACCGTCCCGTCGCCTGGGGTGTTTGGTCTGCTGTTAGTGGGGCTGCCGGGGCTTCTGGGCTTCCTAGGACTCCCCCGCGATCGATTTGGCGAGTTTCCCCGATTGGGCGAGTTTCCTCGGCTGCTGGCCTTGCTCGGAGTAGTGGCTCGGGAGTTGACGTCGCCGGACAATATTGCCATTGCCAGCTGCTTCCCCTCCTCTCCTTTGACGGTCTCCCCAGTCTCGATGGCGCGCTTCAACTGCCCGGCTGCGATCCTCTCCTTCTTGTCGTTGGTATTGTCGCTGTACGTCTGGATGCCGTTCGGTCCGATGGCCCTGGTCTGCTGCAGCCAGTCGCCCAGCTGCGACGAGTTGAGGAGCGAAGCGACGAGTTAGTTTAGAATGCTCTTAAGATCTCGCTCCACATGCTCGTCGCTTCGCTCCTCTTTGTCTGTCTCACCTTGTGCCACCCCCCGCTGTGGGCAATTCGCGCCGCAGAGTAACCGTTGAAGTCAACGGTGTCCGTGCTCGCCCCCAACTTGCACAGGGTCCTGCACATGCTAAACATCCTATTTTGCGCGCACATCATCAGCGCTGTCTTCCCCTTCAAAAGCGACCTCGTGTTCAGTATTCTGTCCACTGCGAGCTGCTTGGCTTCGTCGTTCCTCAAGACGTACTCGCACATGACCTCCAGGGCGTGCTTGTTCCCAAAACGGGCGGCGATCATGCACGCCGTGTAGCCCGTCTTTCCTTCTAAACCCGGAGCGCAGCCCTCCTGATCTAGTATCTCGTGAACCATGATCAAATTGTCCGTCTTACACGCCCACATCAACGCGTTCATACCCTGCTTGTTAAAGTAGTTAATGTCCGCTCCGTGCTTGCACATCTTCCTCAGCGCTTCCCTCTTCACCAGCTGAACGCATTTAATCAACGCCGTGATTCCGTTGGCAGTCTCGTAGTTCGCCGGAGCGCCTCGAGCGACGAGAGTTGCCATTCTATCACAGTCACCTGATAATATAGCGTTGTCGAGCTGGTCTTTGACGTTCTTTTCGCTGTATTCTAGCACGTCCTCGCGTTGCTTTGGGTGCCTCCACTCGTAGTACATTTGGTTCCTCTTGGCTTCCATGATTCCCGCCTGCGACGAGCGTAGCGAGAAGCATTAACGAGGTGTGGAGGGGAGGGGGAAGTTAGTTTAGAGTGTTCTTAATGCGAGGAGCACGTAATTATCGTATTCCCAGCTCGTCATTTCGCTCCTCACTGGGCTTCGTCCTCACAGTCCCTCACCTGCCTTCTATGAAACTCTGCGATTCTTCCAGCCAATATTTCCGCCCTCTCCTCCGAAGACTCCGTCGCACCCGTCATCGCCGACATTCCCAGTCTCCTCGTCTCCTGCCTCAACGCTACCACTCGCTCGTAGTAAGAGTAATCAACTTCCGGTCTCATAATTTCTAAAGGATGAGTATGATTCATCCCGCTTGCCGCCATCCTCCTAGTATTACAATGCTTCGAACTCCTCAAACACGGTACCTGCGACCGAGCGTAGCGAGTCGCATGAAGATTGGTGTTGCGTAATTAGCCGAGTTAGAATTACGTAGTGGCGATAGGAGCGTTGGTGTTGGAGCTTCGGTGTTGGAGTTTCGGTGTTGGAGTTTCGGTGTTGGAGTTTCGGTGTTGGAGTTTCGGTGTTGGAGTTTCGGTGTTGGAGTTTCGGTGTTGGAGCTTCGGTGTTGGAGCTTCGGTGTCTACACTGAAGCTAGCGAAGCGACGAGTTCATAGGCAACTCGTTCTCTACTTTACTCGTTGCTTCGCTCCGAGTTCATAGACAACGCGTTCTGTACTTTACTCATCGCTTCGCTCCTCCGCAGTAACTCGTCAGAATTACGTAGCGGCGATAGGAGCGTCGGTATTTACAATGAAGCTACTGCGCTCCGCTGAATTTCGAGCGGCAATTGTCGCATAAATCCAGCTCGTCGCGTTCGCTCCTCTCAGTTTCTCACCTCAAACGTATACTCCTCCCCCGTAACCTCCTTATGATAATACTGCATCCCCAAAACCCTATCAGTCTGCTCATTCAAAACCTGCGACCGAGCGTAGCGAGTCGCAAGAAGATTGTCGTTTATGAGTTAGAATTGCCGTAGTCTCCGAAAACGGGGCGTCCAACGTTGACACTGAAGCTACTCGCCCAAACGAGTACGACCGCAATTAATTCGTATTCCCAGCTCGTCGCGTTCGCTCCTCGAACAGTTTCTCACCTTCTGCGCATGATGTAATTGTTTCTTATTCTTCGCATCCAATTTATCCTTATAATCAACCTGCCTAGCATACAAAATCTCCAACTGTCTATGCAAAACCTCCTTAAGTAACGGTACCAATTTCTGCACCTTAAAAGGTTTAAATCCCATCACGTCAGGTCGATCATACCATTCTTTAAATGAACGAGCTTGATCTTCACTTAGAGGGATATGTTTACCCCATTTACATTGCTGCATTTTCTCGTATTTCTCAAACCAATCCTTCATATTATCGTACTCGAAAATAACAGGATCAACGCCTTTTCCTAATATCTGGTTCTTGATCGGCTTACCGTTTTCATCGAGAAGCTCACGGAGACAGCCTGCTTTTGAGTTGCAGCGTGCGCATATTTTCTCTTTGTAGCGAGTTTGGGGGAAACCGTATGGAGGCTTCTCGTTCATGGCTACGTAGACGAGGGATTCATCTATTGAACGGAGGTAGGTTATGTATCGACGTTTGGAGGTTGGTTTGTCGGTTCCGCGCCATTTATCCCAGACCTCCCATTTCTCTCGTCCTAGGGAATCGAAGGGTTTCTCTTCTGGAGGAGGAGCGTCGCCGACTGTGGCCTGTTTGTAGAAGGCGTAGACTTTTAAGACGTCCTTTTTTAGCTTTGGGAGGTGGCTTTTCCAGTTTAGGACGGAGCAGGCGAACTTTATTTCCATCTTTATGGGGTCGTGCTCCCAGCCGTCGATGATGGCGTTGGAGTCTGGTGGGGAGTTTGTGGGGGTTGGGGTTTGTGGGGGGGTTTAGAATTGTGCGGGACGGGGGTAGTTGGAGGGGCGTAACAGGGTCGTTATAGTACAATCGTGTTTTCAACAACAAACAAACACCCCCACCAACTCTCAGCTCACCTTCCTTCGTCTCCTCAATCTCGATATCCCCATCCTCCCCAATCTTTCCCAACGGATTCTTAACCCCTTGACTACTATCACCTCCAAGCAAAGACTGACCGATGCCTTGGTTAGCGAAGGTGGAGGTTAATGCGGCTTGCATTTTTAGGGACTAAAGGGAGGAGGGTGGAGGAGCTATAACAGACTATTTTAGGGAGGGGAATTGGGGGGGGGACGGGGAGGGAAGAGAGGGGAGAGACCAGCGCGTGGGAGGGGAGAGGCGATCTGGCGCGGTAGTTTTCGTGGGAGTAGGTTTTACGCAAAGGGGGAAAAAGGAATGTGATTTTGGTTATTTCGCTTGGAAATGAAATTTTCTGTGAATTGCTCTGTGGAGGGAATTATCTTTCAGCTACGTTTTCCTCAACTTGCTCTACTGCTTAGTCCTTCCCCTCCTCAAAAAATGATGCCTAATTAAAATAAACAAAAACCAATTTCATTATATCAAATCAATAATCGCCTTCATCTTCGTCATCAATATCATCTTCCTCGCTCTCGCCTTCATCGTCACTATTATTATCAAGACGCGGATAAGCTTCTTTCAGCTCTTCCAATCTTTTACTATTACCGCTCGCATTGAGATAAATGCTGAAATTCCTCGCACACCTTTTCGTATGTTCGTTATCTCTCCCTAGTTGCGCCTCAATTCCCTCGAGCACTCTCTGATAAAGCTCCTCGGCTTTCTCATAGTCCTCCGTCGTCTCGTAAACAAGCGCGATATTCATCATGTTGCCGAGAGTCGTCGGATAAGCCTTCCCCAACATCTTCTCGTACCCCTTTGAAGCTTTCTCGTAATACTCCAACGCTGTTCCGTAATTCCCCAACTTCCTATAAACTTCTCCCAAATTATTCAACGTATTCAACGTTTTCTTGTGGTCTTCCCCCAGCACCTTCGTCCTCCCCGCCAAATATCTCTGGTAAACCTTATTCGCCTCCTCAAACTCTTCATTATCATCCAGCTCACAACCAAGTTCGTAGAGCGCCTCCTCTCCCAACGTCCTCTCCATCCTCTTCAACAAATATCTTAACTTTTCTCAATTCTCTCGCCCTTACTCATTGCAGCGCTCATAATCAAACTATGCGCCGCGTCAAGTGCCTTCTCACTATCACGCCCTAGCTGCTCCTCGTACCCCTCCTTCGCTCGCTTCAAGTATCGCCTCCCATCATCAAAATCCCCAACCCAATTACATGCATCCCCCAACGCCGCACAAGCATCCAAAACCTCGAGCTCCCTCGACTCCTCCTCCTCCTTTTCCTCCTTCTCCCCCCCCCCCTTTCTTCTCCACGTCCAAAACCTCCATAATCCTCCTCCACGCAACCACCAAAAGTGACGGATCATCAAAGTATTCCTGACAGCACAGCTCCGCCAACGCCCTAAGCTCCACCAACACCTCCGAGTTCGTAACCCTAAAAACCTGCGTCTCAATTGACCCAACTCTGCCCTTCGCTCCTATACCCAACACGTCAAAAACTCCCTTCCATTTCTTCCACGTCGCCTCATTCTCATTGAACAAGTTGCGAAAGTGCTCGTTAAACCCCTCACTGCTCGCTAATTCACTTAAGTTCTTCAGCGACGTAGGTCACAGCCCCTCAGCGCCAGTCGAACTACTCCATTTGCCCAGCTCGTAACCCGCGATCGCCTTCTTGCAGAACGGGCATGGATCGCCCTGCTTCATCAACTTCTCCGTGCAATCCCTGCACGTCACCGTGTGACCACACGGCCTGATCTTCGCGCTTGGCTCGTTCTTCATACACACACAGCACGTAGCTACCTCTTCTCCCTTCGGAGTAGTCTTAGAAGTCGTCGAAGTCGCCGTAGTTGTCGATTTATGAGTTGTCGTAGATGTCGATTCCTCCGCCGCCAATCCCTCGTTTTTCCCCTCCCCATCCTCCTTCTCCTCGTCCTCCCTGCCGCGCTTACTACTGGTTTATCGAGCCTTCAATCTACTAGAACATCGGGTGGCTACATGATTGGACATCTTGATCCGTAGGTTTTGAAATGTTGGTTGCTATTTTTTCTCAGATTTTCTTCCCTCAAAATCAGTGTCGTCGATTTGACCGTCCTACACGCAACCCTAGAGTCTGTTACTCTTTCTACGTAGACTCATAGCATACCAGTCCCCCCTCAGCCCCCTAAAAACATACCAAACGTCGCCAAGAAATAAATCTAACAACTTTGTTCGCAGTTCCCAAAAACTCGCGAGATCCATCGTCCTCTCCCTCCTCCATCCCCCCGCGTTCGCTCCCCCCCCCCAACCCTCTCCTCTTCCTCTCCCAACATCAAATAAAAAGAACCCCTCCCAGTCTCAACTCCCCCCACCCCTCTCCGCGTCTAAAATCCTAACCAAATTAATCTTGCATCCAGATTGTCCAGAACCCTCTACTCCCCCCTCCCATGGGCAATCTCTTCACCCACCTCGTCTCCCGTCGTTGCCCCAAACTATCTCCTCACTCCCTCCTCCAAAACCTGAACACGGCTAACGAGAATTTAACCCAACTCCGTTTAATTTTATTACAGTATGAACCTGAATTAATCCTTCCCTCAGGATCTCGTTTTGAAGCTCCAACTTTTGATTCTGGGAATGAGGAGTATCATGATATTGAAGAAGACGAAGGTGACGATCAGAATGGCAATGGGGAGGAAGATATTAAATATGTTGATCCATCAACGTTAATAACCTTAAACCAACAAACCACCACGACCCTCCTCCCTCTCTCAACCTATCTCCGTCTTTCCTCTCTTCTTTCATCCCTCTCAACCCTCTTATCCCGCGGTCATCTTCAATCCTCCGCTCCAAAAATAAATATGTCAAGTGATTTAACAAACTCGGAGAGGATACGAGAATACATAAAAAGACGTGAAGACGTTAAAATAGACATGGAATGTATAATATGGTAAGAGTTTGACGAAACATATGAGCGCGAACCTGCGACGACGAGCGTGCGTGTTAGATTAGATCGTCGTTCACTCCACGGCTCACTCCACGGCTCGCTTCGCTCGTCGCTGCTTCGCTCACCTTCGTCTGACGGGGGAATTCTGCTGAGATGGGTCACCGTCGGCAAAATCGGGCGCTTCTCCCTATTCTCGGCCCGCCGATACGTTTGTTATTAAATCTAACAATCCCACACAGTCTATCAGCGACAACAGAAATAGCCTGTCAAACCTGCGCAACAGGTGTATGCACATCCTGCCAATCAACTTGGAACAGAGAAATTGATGGAGGAGGATGTGTGGTTTGTAGAGAGAAGGGGGAGGGGTGGAATATTACAGAGTATGGGGAAGCGGAGATGAGAGAAGGAGTTGAGGAGGTCGTTGAAGAGATTAGGGTGATTTTAAATTGAAAAAAACCCCATCCTTATTCGCTTTTATTAAAAAAATACATAACCCAATCTCTACTTCTTCCCCTTCTTCTTCCCCGCAGTTAACCCCGCACTCAACAAATCATCCAACCCACTCTCCTCCTTCTTCTTCTTCTTCTTCCCTCCCCCCATAGCCGCCTTCTGCTCTTCCCTCGCCTTCGCATCCGCTTCCGCCGCAGCAGCTTCAGCTAGTTTGCCTGCTTTTGCGGCGCGTTTTTGTTCGAGGGCGGCTGCGTCATTTTCGTTGCGCGCGAGGGGGTTGCCTTCTTTCTTCTGGGGGCCGGCGTTTTTTTTTGCATTTTTAGCCTAGGGGGAGGGGTTAGTTTTTCAATGAGAGGGAGTTTTATGTGGTAACACGATAGGAAACTAGAGTATAGTACGTTAGATGATCTTCTCAATCACTCGTTATCGATCGTATAATGATATTCCTAATTTATATTCCCCCAACATTTAAATTCGATCAACGGTTAAACAATCTACCCTTCCTATCCTAAATCACAATATACCTTAGCGTCGAAACGCTACGTTATTTAATTCATGAAAAATTGACCACACCGTTCGCTGTTCTTTCATCCGCCCATCGATCTCTCTCACTCTGTCTCTCTCTTCCCTTGCCGTGTTCTCCACGCTAAAATCGAATCTCCAATCGCCATAATAACAACAAAATTACACCGTACCCTTGCAAGTTCACGTTCATTTCCTCTAGCCATGATTTAAGGTTCACAGAATATTATCCACAATCTCTCCCCTCATTTTTTCCGAACCTTCTTATAGGTTGATCAAACGTTGACCTTTTTAAACGAAGAACTTTTATCTTTAAAGTAATACAAGTAGTTGCATGCTCTTAATAACTCCTCTCTCATTAATTCGTAAAACCTAAAAAAACAACGACCAAACCCTTTCGTCTCACCAACGCGCCTGCCAGGTGCGTGATTCGACTGATAAAAACAACACCACGTTAATTAACGTAAAACGCTTTGAACAAGCCCTTACATCATTCAATCCTTAAAAAAATGGCAATAAAACGTTTCTTCACCTCCTACAATATCTGGTCCCACCGTTCCCCCCTCCTCTCCCAAACAATTGTCGCAACCATAACCACTGCCTTCGCCGACATCCTTATCCAAAAAACCGAACGTAAAACCTTCAATCCTCAACGTACTCTCGGTTTCGCATTCTTCGGATTTAGTTATGTAGGTTTAGCACAGTATGCTATATATGTATATGGATATCAAAGGATATTTTGTGAGAAGGTTATTAATAGATTTTGTAACGCACCTTGGAGGGAGAAGATTAGGGATAAAGAGGGATTAAAAGTTTTAGGTAAACAGATGGTAAGCACAAATATTTCCTTGATTTTAATAAACATTAACTAATCTTTAACAAGTGACGTTTAGGGATTAGATTTTTTTGTAATCCAACCCATGATATTCTGGCCAACATACTACATCTCCCGCGACCTTATTCAATCCCCCTCAACCTCAACCCTATCTCAATCCATTAAAACATACCAGAAATCATGGTTGCAAGATAATTTAGGAATGTGCGCTTTTTGGTTTCCGGCGGATGCGATTATATATAGTTTACCTATACATTTGAGGATGCATGTTAGTCATTTTGTGGGGTTTGGGTTTAGTGGGGGGGTTAGTTTTTTTAGGGGGGAGGGGTGATAGAATGTTAGTGTATGTTTTTGTTGTTGTTGAAGGAGGGGTGTTTTTTTTGGTTGAAGGCTTCGTTTTGTTTTAGTTTATGAGAGGAGAGAGAGAGGAGGAGACGAGAGGAACGTGGTTTCGAGTGTTAACTTGCTTTCGATCATTTTCTTATTTAAAGACCTTTTCATGTTCCTTTTAAGAGCTTTGACGTTTGATCTCATTAATAGCTTTGAAGACCAGCTTTCGACGATCAGCCTTCGATCACCTTGTTCAGGATGATGACCTTGTCGTTGAATACGCGAGATAAAAGTTTTGACGTTCACGAATTCAATTGTAATACTTCAAACCAAGATTCCATGAACCCTGAAAATTCTACTCCTCTTTTCGTACATCCTAAAATCCGTTTGAATCTTTTTAAATTGAAAGCTGACCTTGGGCATGAGGATGGATCTCAGAATTTTACCTGCCCTACCTTTCACCTTAGCATTCTCAAAAACTACGCTCAAAACGTAAAAGAACTCAACACCCAAGCAATCAAAACTCAACTCTCCACCCTATCAGCCTCCTAGGTCAGAGAAGAAGATCGCAAACTGAGCAGCGTTCTTTTGAGTTGAGTAGCATTCAAGAGAAAGTCGCCGTGGAGAAGATCAACGCCAAAAACGATGACACCCTCAATGACCTTAACAACGCGCATTAACGAGAGGTTGATAAACTCAAGGCCAAGCACGACAAGGAGATAAAACGAGAAGAAGAAAAGCAACAGCGACAGTTAGCAGAAGAAGAAAGTGCTAAGAAGGAATCCAGAGAGAGTTTGAAAAAATATAGAGTTGAGCTCGCCGCGACTCAAAAAGAATTGGACCAAAAAGAGGAGGAAATGCAGCAGAAAATCAAGGACTTCCGTGATGAGAAAAACTTGATTAAGGGAGAGCTCGATGAAGTTGAAGAAAAGCTTTATAACTTCGAAAGTAAAAGCGACAAGGAGAAACGAGAGCTCAAACGAGAATACAACGCTCAACTCGAAAAGCAGGAAGAGACGCTCAGGGGCAAGATCGAAGATATCGCGAAGGAAAAGAAAGAAGCTGAGAAGCATTGGCACGATTCGAAGGCTAAAGCTGAGGCGCTTCAAAAAGATTTAGAACGAGATGGGGCAGGCGGCTGTGAAGATTATTGCTAAAGTTGGTACTGGGATTGACTTGTCTCCGGTTGAAATTAATTTGCCAGGTGAGCACGACGAGTAGCGACGCGGAGGGCGACAGCAGCGAGCTGAGGGCGAAGCGAGTAGAGGGCGAAGCGAGACAAGGTCGACAGCGAGGACAAATGAAGAGTAAAGCGACTATTATTAACACAACTCGCCTCACCCCAACCCAGGCATCGACAAATACTTGGACGGTATTGACGATTTTTTCCAAGGCTGCGAAGGACCCCTCAGCGAAATGTCCTCCAAAATCTCCTGTCAAGCCATCAAGAAGTACACGGAACAAACATCCGAACCAGGAAGAAACGAAGAATCAGAGCGGAATCGGAAGCAAAGAGAGTTACTGGAGCTGCTTATGAGAAGTTAAAATTGTTTCTTGAACAGAATGGGAGAATGGACGAATGAACAAATGTGGGTTTCAAAGTCTCGGTCATAAAACAAAAAAAGTGTTCACTCTAAAAAAAACACCTCCCACTCTTAAATCGTTTATAATTATTGACTCAAAACCAACCCCACTCTCCAAATTTCAACCTCACAATCATCCCCACCCCAAAAAGTACATGACACTTCGCTGTATCCTCATCTGCCATTTTCCAATCTTTACGTAAAATCCTCTCCTTTAAATTCTGAATCGCCGCAAAACCTGGTAGCACGAAAAAAGCTAGATCTCTTTTATATTTAATTTCTAAAATAAAAGGTATAACGATTAATCCAATAAAATAAATTTCACCTAAAAACCTCGGCATAAAATTCGCTACCGTTTTAATGTTATTCTTTAAATCAATTTTATAATCTCTCATATTATTTCCATGTAAAATGCCCATCGTAAGTAAACTAAACCCTAAAATATTCGTTGACGTATTAATCTCATAAAGGCTTTCAAAATAACTTAACAAAAGAACGTGGAAGGTTAAGTAGATAGTTAGATCACCTAATAAACGATGTTTTAGTTTGAAAGGAGGCGAGGAGTATGCTATTGAGAGGATTAAACCGATAGAATGTGTTTGTAAAACACTGATAGAAGGTGGGTAAAAGATGTAAGGCATGAAAGAGATGATGTAGAATATTAAAGATAGAGTAATAGCTTCTTTTGAAGTTATATAATCTAATAAACTTCTATCACCTTTACCATCGTCATTTGATTTATCACAGTAACTATTTAAATAATTTGAAGCAGCTTGTATTGTTACGAGAGTGAAGAGAGGAGGTAAAAGAGGAGTAGAGGAGGAGAGGGAGAGGTAGAGGAGGGGGAGGGTGGAAGCGGTGAAAGACCAGGGACGGGAGGCGAGGATGTAACGGGACATTCTAAGAAGAGGACGGGGTTAGAGTGTTGATGAACGCAGGCCGTGTGAAACGGAGATAAGGAGAGGGACGAACAACGATCGTAAGGCGAAAGCGACATTGCGATCGCATTCGATCATATAAAGTATCAGCAACGTTAGTTACAGGCTTCTCGTTTTAAGCATTGTACGTAGATTATATACAATTCTCTGTTCCTCATTCAAGAGCATTAAAATATCCTTACGTAAAAGTTCTACAATCGATTGAAAAATTTACCAGCGTGATGGCAGGTCGATCGACCCTCCTTTCGCATTTCACATGAATGACGTCGCGTTACTCTTCGTCACCCTTCTTGGCGTCTTATCATTCCATCAAACCTCCCCATTCCGCCTCCCATTGCCCTCTGCGAGCCGTAGTCTTCGTTCTTCTAGCCTCGCCATGTCGGTGAATCCCGAAGATCCTTCACGTGTTTTAATCCTCCCCGATGCTACTGCCGTAAGCTTACGCGTAGCTGAAATCGTTAACTCAGCTGCAACCACCGCAATCTCAGAAAAAGGCGAATTCAATCTCGCGATTCCCGGTGGTTCTATTCTGAACATGCTCGGTTCAATCGATAATCCGGAATGGGCGTCTAAAACGAATTTAGCTTACGTAAATCATAAATGCGTTGATAATAATGATATTAATCTTAGTACACATGCTAAAGCCACGGAAAAGTTTTTGAATTCTTGGGAAGGTTCAAATGTTTTAACACTCTCCGGTAATTCCGATTCTGGATTTGAATCTGAACGTTATTCAACTCTTCTTAAAGATTTACCTCAATTAAACAATTTACCTGTATTCGATTTATGCCTTATAGGAGTTGGAGACGATGGTCATATAGGTTCTCTTTATCCTGGTCGAACCGAAATCCTCGAGGAGAATGAATCCGTCCTTCCCGTTAATATGAAAAAACCAGGATCAATTACTCTCACTCTTCCAACGATCCTAAATTCGAAGAGGATTGTTATTGCTGCATGTGGAGTATCAGAGAAATATCCTAAAGGTAAAAGTGAAGGTATGAAAAGAGGTATTCAAGGTGAAGAGACAGTTGAGAGTTTTCCGGCGGTGGGGTTGAGGGGGAAGGGAGAGTGGATTATTGATGAGGCTGCGGGGGGGAAGTTGGTGGGGTATTAAGTTTTTAAGTAGTTTTGGGGGATTTTTACGAAAATGTTGTGGGTTGGTTTTTAGTTTTGGAGGGAGCGGAGGTGGGCGACTACCGCGTTGTTGTTGTTAGTGTTGATGTTGGAGGGGACTAGCTTAGAGCATTTTTCGAAGATTTCGAAACCAAGCTTTTGAAGTGAGTCTTTGATCGTCATCGATTTTAGTTCTTAGCAATATTGGAAGTCACCTTCACCTAATTCTTGAAGGTTTGTGTGGAGGAGATCGACGTTTTCCTGACTGTGGCAAAAACCGAAGGCGAAGTCGCCAATTGATGTTAACGTCGTCGGGAAAGATACGGTAGTCAAACTATGGCAGTCGAAGAAGGCACTACCACCGATATTCTTAACGCCCTCGGAGATATCAGCAACGACAAGATTGTAGGCGTAGCAGCAGGCATTCCCTCCGATCTGGACAATATTTCGAAGGAAGATCACCTGCGTTACGAGCCCTAGCCTCTCCTCTCGAGCCTCAGCTACTTCATCGTCCACGTCCTCCCCCCCATGCACGATCATCTCGCCACTCTCCACGCTCCTATCAATGCGCTCCTTAACCACGTCGCTCCACTCCTTATTAACCTTCCTCAGCGTCAACAGAATCTCGACGTGAAGGAACTCAACGAAGTGACGCTTGAAGTCGATCGTGCTGATGAAGTCGTCGGTGTGAGCGGGAGGAGCGTTTGCGATCTTGAGCGCCGCATTCTCGGTAGTCAAGGTCGTGACCTCGGTAGTCAGCTCCGCGATATCCGTCGCCTGTGCCTCAATCACTGTCGCCTGTGCCGCGGTCTCGGTAGTCAACGCCGCGACCGTTTTTTTGAGCGAGGCGATTCTCTGTTGAGTTCGGAGGTGGGCGACGACATCGGACGTGGCGTCATTCTAGTTGTCGTAGCTAACGTCGATGTTGGAGGGGACTAGCTTGAAGCAGTCGGCGAAGATTTTGTAACCAAGTGTTTGAAGCAAGTCCGGGATCGTCATCGATTTTAAACCTGAGCATTGTGCGAGACGAACGGGAAGACTCATTCTGATACTCTCATGTCCGAGACGAATATCGCGGTTGTTTACTATGCTTGAAGGACTTTGGGAAAGCAGAGAAAATATTTCAGGGAGCGCTCGAGGGATATGAAGCAACGCTCAGGAAAAATCACTGTAGGACGAAGAATTGCGCGAGTAACTTCATGGCCTCTCTTGCGAGGAGTGGTGACGTCAAAAAAGTCTTAGAGTTATATCAGAGGTATCCGGAGGTAGGCAAAGAACTTCGTAACAAAATATAAGGGTTAGGCTTAGTAACAAAACAAATTCATCTTTCGACTTCTAATTTTTTTATTTTTCTTCATATATTTTACTTTCTCACGACGCCCTACAAACGCCATCGCCCTTGGGAAAATCCTCGCTGTCTACGTGTTCCCTCTCCAAGCAGTCCTTCAAATTCCCCATGATCTCCTCAACTCCATCTCCACCAGCCAAGTTCACTTGCTCTGACGGATCCTTTCTCAAATTGTAGAGTTCCAGGTCCGCCTCCGAGCTGAGCGTCACGGCCTTGTAGTCTCCGATCCTCACTGCCTGCCCCCAGCTCTTGACTCCGTTGATGTTCGTGCAGAATTCGAAGTACAGGCAACGATCCCGATCCCCGCCCCCCCCCTGTAGCACTGGCACTATACTCGTACCATCGAAATTGTTACTCTTAACGACGTCTTCGGCGCCGGCGATTTCCAGCACGGTCGGAAGGAAATCCTCGAACCCCCAGGGAAAATCCGACACCACGCCTTCCTCCACCACCCCCGGCCAGCGCACTATAGTCGGCGAACGTATTCCTCCCTCATACAGGGACCTCTTGCAACCCGTCAATAACCCACTAGAGTTGAAGAAATTATAACTGTGAAACCCGGTCTCCGGAAGGCCGCCTTCGTTGCTCGCCCCATTATCACTTGCGAAGAAAACGATGGTGTCGTTGGTCAACTTTAAATCATCCAACAGCTTCAAAATAACTCCTACAGAATCATCCTGGTAGTTCTGGATGACGCTAGCATGATCTTGCTCGACGGCTGGCCAGTCTGCCTCATTCGCGAAGTCGCCCGCGCTAGGCACGGGGTTGCCGGTCTCTGCGTTGGTCGTTGTGTAACCCCCTGCGTGCGGATCCGTCCATGAAAGGAACATGAAAAACGGCTTCTCCGGCTCCGCTGCTCTATTCTCCAGCTCTTCTATGGCGTTTTGCGTAAATATATCGTGCGTCCAGTTGCAGCCTGAATTCGCCACCATGCACCGCTCGCGCGAGGGTTTCGTCTCTACGTTCCCGATTAAATCCTCCTGCGGTGAGCGTAGCGACGAGTTAGTTGAACGTTCTTAATGCTCGTCGCTTCGCTCCTCATTGAGGAGCGCCTCATTTCGAGCGCAATTGAAAATGTTCCTAGCTCGTCGCTTCGCTCCTCGCAGTTTCTCACCTTCTCAGTGTCACGCCAAAGGAAAGGCGGGTACATGTTGTGCGCGTTTGCCTGGTCCAATTCGCCGTAAAACTTGTCGAAGCCCTTCACATTGGGTGCGCCTTCGGTGTCGTTGAAGCCCAAGCCCCACTTGCCGAACAAGCTGGTGTGGTACCCATTTGACTGGAGCAATTCCGGAAGAGTTGTGTCGTTCGCCCTCAGGTGCATATCCGTGCCGTCTGCATTGCCGTTGTTGCCCCTGATATAAGCGTGGCCAGTGTGCAGCCCCGTCATAAGAACCCCGCGAGACGGAGCGCAGACTGGAGCGCCTGTGTAGGCGTCTGTGAAGCGAATGCCTGAAGCCGCAAGCCGGTCGATGTTGGGGGTAGAGAACGACTGCTGTCCGAAGGACGATAGTTCATCGTACCCGAGGTCGTCTGATAGAAGTAGGAGGATGTTCGGGTGTTTACCAGCTACGCTGAAGGTTGTTGACAAGGCTAAACTTAGGAACAGCACGAACAGCCGGGGTTGACGCATCATGATAATGGAAATTCACTTAAATCACTTTTAGGTGCTAAGTCGAAAATGTTATCTATAGCGGTAAAAAGACAATAAGGACTCAGGGACCAATTTTGACAACGTCAAAACCCCCACAGAAATTGCCAGAGAGGATCCCCAAAATAGCTTCTTCTGCACGATAATCTATCTTCCCCCAAAATATCGATTAAATCATGTCAATAAACGTCTACAGCCACCCCCACTACAACTATACAACAACCTTTAGTGTTCCCTACGCCTCTACTTTAATAAACTGTTCAAACCCCACAGATCCTTCAACATGCATCTCAAAAACAATAAACCTCGACATCTACCTCCCCACAGGAGACGATGGACCTTATCCTTGTATAATGAGTATACACGGAGGAGGTTATACAAGTGGTGATAAGAGTAAAGTCGACCCACCGAATCCTTATTGGGCTGAAAGAGGTTTCGTTACTTTCGCGATTGATTATAGACTCTTAAGTGACGCAGGCGTATATCCTGATAATATTGATTGGGAAGCGGAAGAGTGTGAACCGAATGGTAGTTGGTTACCTAAATATTCTGCTGTTTATCCAGCTGTAAGAGATGCGAAAGCGGCTGTAAGATGGATCAACAAACATGGGATTGATTATGGTGGAGATTGTGAGAAATCGTTGACGATTCAGGGAGGAAGCGCGGGGGCGACTACGGCGATTGAATTGGGACTTACGGGTGGGAATGGTATTTATAGGGGCGATTTTACGGATGAAGTCGATGGGGATTGGACTTTGAATACGACGAATCTGGATATAAACGCTAAAGCAACAGGAGTAATTGATTTTTGGGGAGCGTTATTCGCCGAGGATGCCGCAGGCGGAAATAGGTGGAGTGAAACAAGCGTACCTACAATCGCATTTCATGGTACGAATGATACAACTGTAGCTCCGGAGAGCGGAGAAGTACTTTGTTCGAAGTTAACGGATGTAGGAGTAAAGTGTGAGAATATCAAGTTGGAGGGGTATGCGCATGGATGTTGGGATGCGAAGTTACCGAGTGGTGAGAGTATTTTTGATTATGTTTTTACGTGGATGGCTGACGTTAGTGGTTGGAATGTTATTGATAAAGAACTAAAATAAAAAAAACACAACTTTTAATACGTGAATACCAAATATTATCTTAAACCTTCCAAAGATAAGTCTCCTCATGATTTGTTCCTTTTTCAATCCCATTGTTCGAATAAAAAATCATATCAACTCCACTATCAGGAACATATCTATCCCCACTTTTAACAGCTTCCTGTACATAAAACCTCGCAAGCTCGAAGGCGGCGCGTACACCATGAATACTATGATCAGCAGGTTCAGCAGGTTCATTGATTTCGTCTGTACCATATTCGAATCCGTTCTTCTCCGGGTGAAACTGACTCCCGTAAATCGGCCTCGTCCCGTGCTCGAACGATGAAACGAATTGGATTCCATTCCTATCCGAATTCAAACTAAGAACATTATAATCTTTAATATTCCCCGCAACCGTTGGTGTTATACCGTCTGTGTGCATGTTTAAGGTTACTGCATGTTCTTGGAAGAGTTTAGGTAGATCGATTGAAAGGTAATCAGAATCAGGACCGTTCAATGTGAACATGCGAGAGTCTTTCTTGACGGATTCAAGAGGCAGCAGTAAATCTTCAGAGTCAAAAGCGTCAAGTGATAGAACGGATGTATCGTTTGCAATTAATTGAGTTAACCATTGAAACCCTAAACACGTACCCCACATCGGATAATGTACGCCTGAGTCCTGAAGATCGGTAATATAGTTATAAGCAATAATAGCTGATTCAGGTAAACTAGGTTCACCTCCAATAAAAAAAATCCCGTTCGTATTATCAATAACTCTCTTAACCTCGTCATCTGAAGCAGTGAAAGGAAGTCGTACGGTACGAGCTCCCCCGCCTTCGAGGTATTTTATGTATGAGTTGGGAATGAATTCATGTGTTGAATTGAAGGGATGAGATATAAGAGCGATAACAGGAGCAAAGTCGGGAGTGGGGGCGGCGAGGTTGGCCATTACCGTGAGAAGGAGGATGCGTCTAAGCATTTTATGTTTCAGGGAAATGAAACTCTCTCTCCCTCGCAATAAAATAAACCTTGTATCTGATTCTGATTCGAACGTTATCTTCAATTTCAGCTATATACCATCGCCCTTCTCGTAAAGGAAATATTGATATTCATATCCCCTACTTCATAAAGTACCGTAAAATATAAATATTAGGAAGAGTTTGTCGTCACTTAAACATTTGATAATTTGGTTAACTATCTGACCTGTTATTTATCCACATAACACGTACCACGTACATAAAAAAATACCCATAGACGCTTACTCTTAAATAACGTTATTCTAAGCATGGATTTAAATGAAATAGAAACCTTAACACCCTATTCTCTCCCAACATCTCCTACACCTGTCCCTCCCGAACCCTCATTAATTCCTCAAACATCTATCATCATAAAAAGAGTTAATAATGTACTACCGTTGGAGGATTTTAGTAATTTAGGACCTACTTATGTTGCTTTGAGTAAGGGGGACAAAATGGAGAAGGAAACTGCGGTAAGAAAAAGTGTAATCATCTCCAAAAAAAATGAGCCTCGTCAACCTCGTTGTCTTACACGCCCTTATCTCGATCCCTGTCTAACGCATAACACCAATGACTTTTATTTTCAATCGAACCCAAAAAAGAACACCGAATCAACCGTTGCCGTAAAAATCCTTTTAAAATCCTTAAAACAAACCCCAGTATCAGGTTTACCGGAGTTGTTGAAGGTATACCCTGTTTTGAGTTTACCTGATTTAGGTGTTAAAAGGTGAGATATATATCTATATATCTATATATCTATATGGAACTGGTGACCGGCCGTCGAGGCAAGTAATTTAGCCGCGTAATTTACTAATGCACTCTAATTCATTTATTTTCAACTCTCCAGTGTAACAAATGAATTAATAAACCACCTCTTCCAAACCTTAACCTCCACCTTCCCTACAATAAACACCGTTCAAGATAATTTGTCAGCTGTTTTAGCACTCGTTATAAGGAGTGGGGATTTACAGGGGATTGTGAGCTTTTTGAGGGTGGTGGGAGGGAGGGAAGGTGGGGTGAAGTGTTTTGGGTTTTTGGAGGAATTGAGGAAGGTGAGAATTTGAGAGTTATATATTAAAGCGTGTTCACGAAATACACGATTGCGTAATTAGGAGCTAACGCGTTAACACAACGCTTTTGAACAGTATTCTCCAAAAACTTCACCCAACCTCCATAAACAAAAAGGAACCCCAAAAACCCTCCCCATCCCTGGAACCGGAATCGGTACACTCTACTCCTGGGGTCGCGGTGATCACGGAAAACTCGGTTTAAATTCTCTCCAAACCCTTTTACAACCTACTGAAGTTATTAATTTAAGTAATAAGAGGTTTGTTAAGGTTGCGAGTCTAAGTACGCATTGTGTTGGGATAGATGAAGATGGAGGGTGTTGGAGTTGGGGGAATGGGGATAAAATGAGGTTAGGGTGGGGGG
>BLQM01000136.1:71988-91011 GCA_012489335.1 Triparma laevis f. inornata
AGGGGGGATGTGTATGGGTAGGGTTTTGGGGATGGAGGTTAAGGTTAGGGATGTGGCGTGTGGGTTGGCGCATACGGTGGTGTGTGATTGGAAGGGGGGGTTTGGAGTTGGGGGGAGGTTAGTTTTTTTTCAAAAACAACATCAGCTAAGTAAATAACTAACAAACGTTCTAACGAAATCAACATCAACAGGAGGAAATGGAAGACTAGGTAACGGTACAACCGATCGGATTCAACCCGTACCCGTCGACCTACCCCACCCAACCCGGAGAGTAGGATGCGGAGCATTCCACTCTTTAACAATCTCCTCAACAGGTTCATCCTATACCTGGGGTAAAGGTTTAGGTGGTCAACTAGGACATTCTGAGGGTCGGGATTGTGGGAAACCGGGGAAGGTGGAGGGGGGAGGATGGTTTGTTGATTGTGTGGGAGGGTGGGAGCATAGTTGTTGGTTGGATGTTGAGGGAGGGGTTTGGACGAGTGGGAGTGGGTATAAGGATGCGAGGAGGCAGGGGGTTGAGGGGAGTGCGATATTGGGGAGGGAGGGTGGGGAGGAGAAGGTGAGGGGAATTACAACATCATAATACTTTTTTCATCAGAGTACAATTCTAAACCCCCCACCCCCCCTCAGACCGTCGGCAAGGTTGAAGGCCTCCCTTCCCCCGTCTCTCACATTGCGTCTGGCTGGGACCACTGCGGCGCAGTAACCCTTTCCGGAGAGCTGTACTGCTGGGGAAGCGGAGCGAACGGTAAACTCGGCGGTAGCGGAGACGCCCTCAAGCCTCGGAAGGTTGATTTCGGGATCGAGGTAAAATATATAAATTCTCAGCGAACGCTAATCTCCCTTTTGTTACTTACATAATTAATTCTAACTCGTCAACACCCTCCCCCCACCCTCCTCGCTCGCAGCCACAACCCCACATCAAGTTCTTCGAGGCTGGCTGCGAGCACAGCGTTGCAGTTGATTCCGACGGAGTGGCCTGGGCTTGGGGCGCCGTGGAGGGCGGCCGTCTCGGCCGAGGCGGCAGGGGATTCATCGACACCCCTTCCCCCGTGCAGGGTCTCAGTGACGTCAAGGTTGTTGGCCTTGCGGTTGGAGACAAGTACAACGTTATCATTGCGGAGCCGCGTACGAATCCACCACCAGAGCCAACATCTACCTCACCTCCACCTCCCCTCACACCCGCTTGGTTCAAAACAACCTACGTTGATCCCGCCTTAAATTCCTCCCCCAACACTCCAAAGTCCATGCCTCTCTCTACCATATCCGTGGCGATCCTCTCCGAGCTCCATCGCCTCGCCGAGGACTTCATCGCGTCCGCCGAGCCAGAAGTCGAAACCGTACTACCAACTCAAACAAACCTTAACGAGGACTTTCCGAAAATATCAGCGCTGCATGAGACGGAGAATCCCGTGGCCCACGGAGAACAGGGAAGGGCTGGAGGATACGGCAACATTTACAAATTTTCAGGTGAGGAAATGCGAGGACGAACGCCCAGCGAGGAGCGAAGCGACGAGCTGATGGTACTGGGAGTAGCTGTTTCTAGCTTCGCTCCTCGCTATAGTAAAAGCACATTATACTAACTCGTCGCTTCGCTCCTCGGACTTCGTCCTCGTGCAGCCTATAGCGACGCTGACCTCGCCTCAATCTCCCTCAAGTGCATGCTCAAGAACAAGCCCATCACGGACACGCCGACTTCCATCCCCTTCACCACTTCTGCTTCTGGGCGGTGCTTCAATGCCTTGCTATCCCTTCTCGTGGAAGCGCTGGGAGGGAACGTTGAAAAAATTCAACACCCTACACTGATCCACCCAGACTTGGCGGCGCCAGCGACTTCTCTGCACACGCCCACACAAAGCGGCGAAAACGGCCTCATGTTCTCTCCCAACCCGGCCCACGACAGCCCTCTTCAGCACCCCAACACCGGCACTCCTCTGACTACCGCTACAGATGCCCCCTTCGGTTTCACCGGGGAGGAGTCTGCGGACTCCGTGTCCATGATCGAGCTAAGGTAAGAAGCAGAGAAACCGAGAAACCGAGTTACCCTCCATAAATCCTAATCCAACCCTAATCCCCCCAACAGCGCTTACCTACCCCCCACGTCATATGACGGGCCAACTCAAACTCGCCAGTCCACCGCCTTCACCATCAACTCCAACCCTCCCAAACATAACAACCCCAACTCCACCTCCACACCCTGCTGGGAGAGGTTCAAGGGCGCGCACCTCGAGGACGCCATCGCCTGGCCAGCCAGCCCCAACTCCAACACCAGTAACAGCAACACCCCCGAAGCACGCGCTCCCCCGCCCCCTCACGTCGTCACCTTTGTAACGCTGACGTCCTCCCTTTCTCTGATCAGGGCGAACCTCCGCTTTCTCATTGAGCGCATAAAATCCAGAGAGGTTCAGATGAACAAGGCTCGTGCCGAACTGAAGCGCCGACGCGGCAGAAACGTCGACCCGAAGGACTGCCTGAAGACCGACCCTTCAGAACAACCCCCCCCTCCGCAAATTACGAGTACCACGCCACTATCCACGTCGCGGTCTCCTCGCCCTACGACCCTGTCCATCGCGTCATCGCAGCACAGCCCTCTGGCCGAGGCCACCAATACAGATGAGCAGCCCACCGAGGAGGAGGTAAATATTTAAAATAATATAAAATATCCCTAACCCCAACACCAACCCCAAACACAAACAAACTCCAACACCACTCTAACCCCCCCAAAACCCCCCCTAACCCCCCTTCACAGAGCCTCCAGGCCGCCATCTTCAACTCGCTCCATACCACGGAAGACGACGACCACCCCGACCTACCCCCCCCCGCCCCTAGCCTCGGCTCGGCTCCTTTCAACACCACGGATTCTTCCCCCATCACCTCCGTCCTCTCTGAGCTCCACCTCACCCTTCGTTGGCTCCTCCTCGTCCCCAAGCCAAACCAAAGCACGGCCCCGACCGCCAGTGACATTCTTGGTCTACCCCCCCGCTCCTCCCTCTACGACTCCTCTGACAAAAAATTCCACGGAGAAGGACCAGGCGATCAAGAAGATCCGAGAAATGGCCGTCAAAACCCTGACCGAAGGTGAGAAAGTGCAAGGCGCCATACACTACGCTCCTTGTACCAACATACATTCTAAACTAAATCCCCCCGCTTCGCTCCTCCCCTCCTCCCCCCCCCTCGCTCGCCGCTCCTCGACAGGCTCCCCCTTTTTTACCCCACCACGCACCACCTGATTTTCCTCCTCCGGGAACTCATGAAGTCGGAGAAGTTCGTCGACTCCACCACCACATTTACACCCCCCCACAACCCGAACCCGCTCATGTTCCATCCGTCGCTCCGCCTGGTGCTCGCGGAGAACCTGTGCAAGGACAAGTACATTGAAGGGCTCGTGGACCTCGCTTGGAAGGAGGACCAGCCGGAGGACGAGGACACCAAAAACGACGATGACTCAAACTCAAACTCAAAAGAAGACGATGAAGACGAAGAAGACACAACAACCAATCAACTCAACATCGTGTCAGGGGTCAAGTTCGACACCATCGGCAAGGACATCGTGTGGACGCCCACGGAGCTCAACGATATCATTTCAAAGCTGCTCGTGTGCTGCAACACCGAGGCCCAAGAGCGTCTAAAATTGCTCTTCAAAGAGGACAACTCGGACAACTCGGACAACTCGGACACTCCCCCCAACAGCTCAAAGTCCACCAGCACGGACCTGATCATTTTGAGTTCGCTGCAGAAGCACGTTCTCAAGCACAGTCCGCCCCCGACCTCCGCCTCCGATCACCCTTCCCCCTCCATCGTGATCTTAAAGCACGCCCTCGAGATGTTTACGTCGGCCAGGGAACTGGTGGAGAGCGCATCCCGCAAGCTGTCATCTTCCTCAAACACGGCGCAGGTCACTCGTCGCGTCGGAAAGGCCCTTTCCTCCTCCTTCCTTTCTCAGCTCCTGCCAACCTTCTGCGACTCAATCGTGTCACTGCGAAACAGCAAAAACAGCAACCACAACGATGACGATGCCCTCGAGGTGTCAATCAACCTCGTCCCGGCCACCGTCTACCTCATCAAGACGATAGACGCGCTCAACAACTTGGCCTCGGACCAGTCCGAAAGCGCGTCAATCTTTGAACAAAGTTGGGGCTGGTCGATCGTCCTGGAGTCCAGGTGAGGTGCTAAACACTGAGAGGAGCGAAGTGACGAGCTAGGAATGCGCTAATTCCGCGAGTAACGATAATAGAAGCAAGTTATACTAGCGAGGAGCAGCGAGGAGTGAATCGACGAGGATTTGTGCTTGATTTCGTTCAACGAGGAGCGAAGCGACGAGGATTTGTACCGAGCACTCCTCGCATTTGCACTTGATTTCGTTCGAATCGTCGCTTCGCTCCTCACTGGGAATGCGTTAATCGGTTCGCTTCGCTCGCCGCTCGTAACGATACTAGAAACAAGTTATACTAACTCGTCACTTCGCTCCTCGCCTCGGACTTCGTCATCGGCTCGCTTCGCTCGCCGCTCCCCCCTACCCCCGTCGCAGCCTCGTTCAACTCGGCTCGACTCTTGCCTGTGAGATGGCCAACGGACCCAGGCAGACTGCCACCGAGGAGCACTTAAAGGGCTGGTTAGACACATCGCTCATCTTCACGCACGGTGAGTAGAGAATATATATATATATATAATATAATCCATCATCTTCAACTAACCTAACCCCCCCCCCCCCGCCCTCCCCCCGCAGGCTTCGAAAACTTCAAAACTTCACCCTTCTACGACGTTACCAACGGAGAGCTAAACACCATTCAGAAGTTCAGCGACACGGCCAATAACTGGAAGAGCTTGACCGGAATGAATTCCTTCCTTGCGGATTCGTTGAGTGAGAGCTCGAGCAACCCCTCTCACTCTCACTCTCACTCTCACTTCTTCGGTCCTGCAAACCCTAACATCCTATCCTCTCCCTCCTCTCTCCCCCTCTCCCCACCTTCTATTCTCCTCACGGAGTCGCCGAGCCGCCCCTCTTCCGTCTCGAGCCTGGAGCCACTCGAACAGAACAGCACGAGCGAGCCCAAGAACCTGATACCCTCTTCCCCTCCCCTACATAGATCGTCGCCAGTGCTGCCTTCAATCGACATGCCCGAGAAAAACTACGATTTGGACGAGATCTCGTCCGAGGGCAAGGCGTTCATCGCCGACCTAATAGAGGGGGCGAATTCCGCCGCGGATTTAGACGCCTGGGCGATTTCCAACAACACTTTGCCCTTGGAGGCGTTATCTCAGTCGCCAACGAGTTTTGACAGGTAAAAAAAAAAATCTAACCCAAAATCCTCTCCCCCCCCTAAATCCCCTCTAACCCTAACCCCCCCTTCGCAGCATCACGTCAACTCTGAACCCAGCTCGCCGGCACATTTTATCCCTCCTTCTCAAGTCGGACAAAAAACTCCTCCAGGCGACTCTGACAAAACTGCGTTTAAGACCCTGGGTGAACGAAATCGACACAGAAATAGATTCCCATTCCATTCCAGTTCCAGGGCACCGCGACACTGTCCTCCAAACCTGGTCCGCCGTGTCTTCCGCCATGCACAACATCGCGTTGGCGCTCATCAGCGAGTGCGAGGTGAGAAGCTGCGAGGAGCGAAGCGACGAGCTGGGAATACGAGAATTAAGGTCATAGTTCATCGGCGATAGTAGCCTTAGACTAAATGCTCAAGCCGCTTTGGTCGTTACCCAAATCTAACTCGTTTACGCCAATCTTCACGCGAATCGCTTCGCTCGTCGCAGACTTTGAAGGAGGCCAGCGACACGACTGACGAGACCTGCAGGCGAATAGTGGAGAACTGCAAGAGCCTCATTCTCCAGAATAAACTCGTCCCTGTCAATATACTCCTACCACAAACACAAATAGCATCCGTACCACCGCCTTCAAAAGCACAAAACAAAGCAACAATCCCCCCCTGGGCGAATTCTAAGGCCAACAAGAGGCTTCGTCGTTGGGCGAGGTAAGAATCTGCGAGGAGCGAAGCGACGAGCCACGACCCCGATATTTAAGAGAGTAATCCGTCTGCGCTGGTAGCCTTAGACTACATGTTTAAGCCGCTTTCGCTGCTACACATTTCTAACTCGTTATTATCATTCTTCATGCGACTCGCTACGCTCGTCGCAGACACCACCCTCGCTCAAACTGGACGCTGCTCCAAACTCTGTGCAAGTCGCTCCACGAGACGAACCCGGAGGTGGAAAAAGAAATCTCCGACGACGATAACTCAAAAACAACTCGCTCGGCTTCGTTCTCAATCCTCGGCATGAGCGACCTCGAGCTAGCCCTAAAAGGGACCAACTCAATTTCGCTCAAGGAGCTCTTGTCTTGGCTGGTCGGAGGCAGGGGAAAGAGCGCTGGGCACGATTTGGTGGACATAATAACAGCCCTCAAGGTCCGCAGCTGCCGCGCTGACCTCAGGTCAGTGGCGCTCGACGTGCTCAAGAACATTCTGAACTCCACCACCTTTGACGGTCCCACGACCTCCGCGGTGAAGATCCTGTCGACCAAGCTCTGCAAGGGGGTTGCGAACTACGCCGGGGGGTTGTCTCTCCGCCGTTTGATGCCGCACGCCCATCCGCTCGACACTCTGGGCGGCGCCAGCCCCAAGAAAATGGCCACAGTGTTGGCCAGCTACCGGTCGTTAATTCTGTGTTTGAGGTGAGGCACTGCGAGGACGAAGCCCAGCGAGGAGCGAAGCGACGAAGATGTGGAGCTCGAGCGGCGAGGATTTGCCCCGCTCTCGCTCCTTGGATGTGGAGCGAGAGCTAACTAACGAGGAGCGGAACGACAAGATTACGAAGGCGCCATACAACTCCTCGCTGCGCTCCTCGCACTAAGAACATTAAAAACATTCTAAACTAACTCCCCCCTCCCCTCCTCGGCTCGCCTCTCCTCGCTACGCTCGTCGCAGCTCTAGGCTTCACAGAGGCTGCGACGAAGGCCCGCTCTCTCTGGCGCTACTGAACAGTCTCAGCCTCCCCCTCATTCCGTCCAACCCCCTCACGACGATGCAGCTCATTTCGCAGCCGCCGCCGCCCGGCTTTGACAGCTGGTGTCTTTTCATGCACAACACGGTGATCGACGGCGATCTCATCCAGACCTTGCAAAAGAATCTCCAAGGCGAGGGTAACTTTTTGGGGGAACACTGCGACAGCAAAATCCACGAGGTGAGTGAGAACCTAAACGCCGGATTTAATATATTCAACTCCAATTTGTCCGTCTAACCCAGTATTTATTTTCCACAGGCAGCCTGGTCCGCGTTCAGCGACCTTCTCAAATCCCTCTGCGCGTCTACCCGCTGGTGGGAGACCACCACAACACTCACCGACCCCCTGTCTCTGTCGAGAAACGGCTCTGAGTCTTCGCTGACCTCGCTCGAGCGCAATGCAATAACCCTTGACCTTAAAAGCAACCCTTCAGCGTCCACCAACTTCGTCATCGAGGCCGCTCTTAGCGTCTTGACCAGCGAGCTTTGGAGAGTTCTAAAGAGGTTGGAAACACTGGGGGCTTCGAAGGCCGTCGTTGAGGCGACCCAGGCCAAGGAGACGTGCGTCATGATAAAGAAGGGAATGCTTTCCGACTTTAGTTGTGCCAAGGGAGTTGGCGCATCGAAGATCTTCGCTCCGGGGAAGACTTTGACTTTCGCTTCTGGAACTCATGACGAAGACAAAATCACGAAAGAAAATGAAATTAAGGGCTCAGGTATCTCGTTCTGGCTGCAGGTTGGCGACGAGTTCTTCGAACAGGATTACACCATTATCCCCCGCCCAATGACTGAGGAGGAAAAGAAACAGCAAGAGGACGAGGAGGTGAGACACAGCGAGGAGCGAATCGAAGAGTTGAGAATGCGTTAATTTCGTTCGTTAATCGACTGCGCTAGTAGCTCCAGTCTAGATATCGACGCCACTATCACTGCCACACAATTCTAACTCATTAATACCAATCTTCATGCGACTCGCTACGCTCGTCGCAGGAATTCCCCTGGCTCAAGAAGGGATCCAAGAGTTCGTCTGATCCCGCTCCTGGAGGCAGCTCTTCGAAGCCGGACCTCATCTGCATTCTCATCACGTGGGCGCAGCACACGCAGCCGGGAGTCAATAGCGCATCATCTGCCGAAGCGGTCACAATGAGCGGCGACAACTCTGCCGTAATGCAGACATCGCACCCGCAGACCTGCCTGGTGAAGAATAGCGACGAGGAGTGGCAAATCGTTTACGGAGTGACCAAGAACAACAAAATGGTGCACGTTATTAGGAGCGAGCCCATCGCTTTCAAGAAGGGCGAGAGAATCTTCGTCTGCTGCAGCTATCACGATCGCGGCGGCGGCGACGACGATGTTGTCCAGTCCATTTGGATTGACGGCAGGCGTAGCAGAGGAGAGGTGGAGCTCGGAGGTAAGATGATAATGCGGGTTTTAATTTATCTGCGCCACCCAATTCTAATAGCGTCGCTACTTGTTTTCGCAGGAGACGGTAAAAATGACGTTGAGAAGCTCGATCGCTTCGTTGGCTTGAAGGCTTTTGACATCATGCACCACTGCACACCGATCGCTGCTACCACTGCCACCGCGTTCCAATTGGGCGGCTGCATGCATTTCACAACCAGCACTTTGAAAACTGCCCAGACCTACGCCTACACGTTGACCTCCCTGCTTCTTCACTACATCAACTCCTTGGAGTTCGATAAGTTGACGCTTGGGTTGACGTCGCCAGGGCTGGCGCCCAATAGCCAGGAGTGGGCCATCATCATGTGCAGACTGCTGGTGGTGGGAGGGGAGCCAGTTTCCCGCGCCTGCGTTAGAGTTTTGAAGGTTGTGCTGGAAAAGGGCGGAGCTGGCGTTTTGGCCGTGGGTTCCACGGATCTGACTCCTCAGCAGGATTCAATAAATTCCTTCCAAGACGATCCCGTGAAGTTGACTTCGCCTGTAGGTGGAGGGAGCGCGTCGGCCACGCCGGAGAGGCTGAAAAAGACCCCGACGGCGGTGGGCAGCGGGGCGAGGGCGGTTGCAAGTTTGAGGAGCGGGCCGAAGAACATATTGGGTTATTTGACCAACTTGGTCGGGGTGTCGACTTGCATATTCTCCTTGTCTGGGAGTGCGGGTAGCGACCATTTGAAGCCGCTACTAACCGGAGTGAACGGGCTAAAGAGTAAGAGCAATGACCAGAGTCTGTATGATATTTTGTGCGGAGGAGTGGATTTTCCGTCAGCTTTCCTCCTTGGTGCCACCGTTCAGGCTCCTACTAATCTCCCCTCGACGTTGTGTCATGATTTGACAGACCTCATTTCGACCCTCCTCTTGGCTTCGAGCTGGGCCGACGCGTTTACGCAGATTCTAGCCGATGCGGGTAAATCCGTTGTTGCCGATGCGGCTAAGTTTGGCGGGTCCTCTTTGGATTTGTCTATTTCTCTCGGAGCTACATTCACGATGCTCGACGTCATCAACGGCCCGTCGCACTGCCTCCCCGGAGCTAGAGTGATCGTGCCGCCGTCCACTCGCTGCTACACGACTAGCGACGCGGTCAAGGTGAGGCACTGCGAGGAGCGAAGCGACGTGATTACGAAGGCTTCATAATTACAACAAGGAAGCTCTTCGAAAACGCCGCTCATATTGAAACGAAGAGCATAAATTTGAGAACTCTAAAAAACTAACTCGTCGCTTCGCTCCTCGCTCTGGCTTCGTCCTCGGCTCGCTTCGCTCGCCAAGATCGCCAACGGGGAGGAGTGCGAAGACTATATTTTGATCACCGAGAGGAGCGGCGCCGCCACGGTGATTTCAGTGGGAGGTGACTTTGTTTCTCCGATTTTGGTTTGCATCATGGAAGACGAGAGAACGAGTTACCAGGGGTACAGGGACGTTCCTCTAGCCGTCGTGCTGACTAACGACGAGGTGCGAGGAGTGCGAGGGGAGGGGGGACTGGTCGTAGGTTGGACAAAGCAGTTGCTGAACGTGGTGACGGAGGTCGTTGATTTAGTGCCTGGCGGAGAAAATGGCGGAGAGGACGTTGGCGACAACTGTCTGATACTCGCGGAGATTAGGACGAGGAGTATGGCTGCGCTGGCCAGGGCTTGCAAGGACGGCAAAGTCGCCGAGCAGGTGAGGCATTAAAAACGAACAGTCTGAACTTTTAAGAACATTCTAAACTCTAACTCCCCCCCTCCCCTCCTCGGCTCGCAGGTCGTCAAGAGCGGGCTGTGGGGTAGACTGTTAAAAGTCGGGAGCATGGACATTTCCGTCTGTGGAGAGCTTGGGCTGCTGCAAAAGGGCAGCGAGGCCGTTCGTCGGCTCATGGGCGTTTTAGAAAAAGAGGGCAGCAATGAGGGAGACGTGGCAGAGTGTCAGAAGAGAGTTTGGGGAAGGGTTGGAGGATGCAGTCCCAACCAACGCGTCATGGGAGGACAGAGAGTCGAGGCAGAGAGGAAGTGGAGGCGCTGGTACGAGGACAAGGTCAGGAGCATTCTGGACAAGCGGCTTGAAATCAAGGCGCTGGGCGGAAAGATTCAACGGGACAAGGGAAAGTGGGCGGTGTTGGCCACTTCTCACTTCCCGACGATTCACTTGACGAGTCCGAGTATTGGGCTGAAACAGCCAACGACTAGTGGAAAGTGGTACTACGAGGTGACTTTGCAGTCGGACGGTTTGATGCAGATTGGCTGGACCGGCGGAACCTTCCAGTGCGATCCGTTGAGGGGTCAGGGAGTGGGAGATCACGTTAGAAGCTGGGCCTTTGACGGATTGAGAAGGAAGAAGTGGAACGTCACTAGTGAAGGCTACGGAAGAAGGTGGCGAGTGGGTGACGTGGTAGGAGCTCTGTTGGACGTGGGAAGGAAAGAAATGCGGTTCTACATCAACGGAGAGGATCTGGGTCTGGCCTTTTCGAACTTGGAGCTGATCGATAAAGGGGAGAGCGGAGAAAGTTGCGGTCTGAGGCCAGCCGCGAGTCTGAACACTGGGCAGAAGGCCATCTTTAATTTCGGAAATGCTCCGTTTAAGTATCCGCTAGCGGGCGAGCTTGGCGCCGTGAGGGGCGTTGGAGAGGGAATTCTGGGCAGGGGAGGAGGCAGCGGAGTTGGAGGGAGCTTGATTTATGATGCTAGTAACACCGCCGTTGGAGGGGTGGG
This sequence comes from Triparma laevis f. inornata, assembly GCA_012489335.1. Lineage (NCBI taxonomy): Eukaryota > Bolidophyceae > Parmales > Triparmaceae > Triparma > Triparma laevis. The sequence goes on from BLQM01000136.1 coordinate 83,129, forward strand.
GGGAGGGAGCAAGAATAATAATAATAAGGATGAGGCTGGAGCTGATGTTGAAGTGGAGGGTGAAAATAATGGGGACAATAATAGTAAAAGTGAAGGTGAAAGCAACAACGATATAGGTTTAATCATCGTGCCGCCGTTCTTGCTATCGTCCTCGCCACCGATTGACGCAGCTGTAATGGTGAATTCTGTCTTCATGTCTAGCATTGATATTGATATTGAGGTGCTAGGGAGGAGTTACGACAGCGAAGATGGCGAGGGCGGGGGGGATGGGGGAGGAGAAGAGTGGGTGGGAGGGGAAGGAGAGGGCGATGGAGAGGGAGAGGGCGAGGGTGCGGGAGAAGGATTGGAAGACGAGGGAGAAGACGGCATGGGCAGGGGAGAAGACTATGACGCGAGGTGCGCTGCTTAACAACTGCGAGGAGCGAAGCGACGAGTAACGAATAAGATAATTACGGTCTCAATTTGTCTGCGCTAGTAGTTTCAGTCACGACAGCAATTTACTTCACCGCCACGCATTTCTAACTCATCAACGCCTATTTCCACACAACTTGCTACGCTCGTCGCAGGATCGTTAATGTTGGTGGCGAAGCCGTCGATAGAGCGACGCTGGAGGATACGCAGGGCGACGAGGAGGACGACGTCGAAATCATGGAGCAGCAGCGTCAGATGTTGATCGAGAACTTGATCGGCATGGGGTTCCCCATTGAGTGGGCGATAAGGGCGGCGGAGAGCATGCAGCCCATGAACGAGAGGTGAGGCTCAGCGAGGACGAAGCCCAGCGGGGAGCGAAGCGACGAGCTGGAAGTTCGGTTAGTTCTGGCAGTAGCTCGTCTCCGCTACTTTCCTCGTTACTTAATTCTGACGAGTTACTGCGAGGAGCGAAGCGACGAGTATAGTAGAAAGCGAATTGTCTATGAACTTGTCGCTTCACTCTTCGCCGAACGACAATTACGGCCGTAATCCAACTGTACTAGTAGCTTCAGTCTTAACGTCGATGTTACTTTCGTCGTTACTTAGTTCTAACTCGTCGTCGCTTCGCTCGTCCGCTCGTGACAGCTCGGCCATTGCGTGGATCATCGAGAGGATGGAGCTCGAGGACGGAAAAATGGAAGAGGAGGGGGATGCCGAGGGGGGCGTTGGAGAGGGAGGGGGAGGAGAGGGGAAAGAAGAGGAGAGGGAGGGCAAGGATGAGGAGGAGGAGGAGGATAGTGGAGAGGAGGGGGAGAGCGAAGACAGTGAAGAGGAGGAGGAGGAGGAGAGAGGGGTTGGGGGAGGGGTTGATGGTGGAGGAGGAGGAGGGGTTGGTGGAGGAGGCATTAATGGGGATGGAGAGGAGGACGGAGGTGTGAATTACGACGACGACGTCAATGGTTACTTGAGGCGGTTGGGGTTCCGTGATATGACTTATGACGAAGCTGGCGATTTCGAAGGTTACCACAGTTTGGGGGAGAGCGATGGCGAGGCCGAGGTGGTAATTGGCGGTGTCGGAGTTGGCGTTGGTGTTAGAGGGGGAATGATTGGAGGTGGCGGTGGCGGTGGGGGAGCAGGGGGAGTTAACGAATTGGTAGGGGCAGGTAGTTTGGGAGTGGGAGCGGCGGGGGATGAGGGGAGCAAGCCGTGGGAGAGAGTGATGGGGAACGTGTTCAAGGAGCAGCTCTTTGGGGAGGGGGGCAAAAGGAAGGGAGCGGATGTGGAGGGGGGAGCGGAAAAGTTCCCCATCGAGAGGTGAGTGACAAGCTGGGAATGTGGTAATTTCGCGAGTTACTGCGAGGAGCGAAGCGGCGAGCTTTAAGAACATTTTAAACTAACTCGTCGCTTTGCTCCTCGTTTCGCTAATGCTCCTCGCTACGCTCGTCGCAGGTTCACGGGAAGGCGTCCGTTGGTCATGGGAGAGAAGGAGAAGTTGCCCCAGCTCCAGGCGCTACTGAATGTATTGAGCGTGGCCAAACAGGGCGAATTCAGCTCGCTATCGGTTTTGATCGACTCGGTGCTGAGCATTTTGTACGCGAGGAATGCGTTGAACAAGGTTTTGGGACACGTGGGTGGTGGCTTGGTTGGCTTTGGCGGCAAGAGCCTCATGGGCAAGGCGGGGTGGCGCATCGGGTTGGGCAGGGCGGGCGGATTTGGCGGCGGAGTCATTGGGTCTGGGGGGGGATCTGTGGGTCAAGTAGTTCCGAGTGCGCTGGAGGCCCACGCCAAGTTTGGCGTGGTCAGTGTCAGCAACGGAGGCTGGGAGGAGGGCGGGGGCGAGCGGATGATGAAGCTGAGGTGAGGAACTACGAGGAGCGAAGCGACGAGCTGGGAATGCATTAATTCCGTACTTTATTCGACCGCGCTTGTAGCTCCAATCTAGATATCGACGCCAATATCACCGCCAACACAATTCTAACTTGTTGACGCCAATCTTCATGCGACTCGCTACGCTCGTCGCAGCTTCGGTAAAGAGTATAGTTGAGGCGGAGGCGGAGAGATTGCGCTGGCTATCTGCAAGGAAATGTGCAACGGCGAAGTTATGAAGAACTTCGTCCAGTTCTTGAAGCTCACTTTGTTCAGGGAGGAGGGCGGACTTGAAGTTGAAGTAGAGGAGAAGAAGAAGATGGTTAGTTTGCTCGAGCAGACGCAGGGTTCGGAGTTCATCTTCGGCAGGTTCAATTGCTTGACGAACAAGGTGGAAGGAATGGATGATAGCGATAGCGAGGAGGAAGGGGAGGAGAAAGAGGATGGGGAGGAAAATGTTGACTACACTCCGAGGAAGAAGAAAAAGGGGTTGGATAGGGGGCTTTTCTTGGTGCAGAGCGCCTTAGAGAGGTGGGGTGGGGGGAAGACCACTAGTAGTAGTAGTGCGGATGATGTTTATACTTGGGACGGATACTTCAAGGAGCAGGCGGAGAAGGGAAGGAGGGTCAGGTTGGGGAGGCTGCAGAACGTTGGCGTCATGCTGAGTCTGTTTGCCCACTTTGCGCTCGAAGAGGGAGAAGGAGGAGACGCGCTGGGCATTGGCTCGCCGACCTTGACGAGCAGGTGAGTGGCAGCAAGGAGCGAAGCGACGAGCTGAGAACAAGTTATTTGCGGCCACAGGTTTGCTATGCTGATTGCTTTAGACCCGCCAATAACGCTGCTATTATCGCCGCACAATTCTTACACACCAATCGTTCATTTTCATGCGACTCGCTACGCTCGTCGCAGCTTCGTGGATTTGTTGAGCATTTTGGTGGAGGAGAGCGTCAGTCAATTCGAAAAGAGCTTGTTGGTGAAGGAACTCAACGGGATGCTTTGGAGGATGCCAGGGCCTAGTAGCAGCGCTGGGGGCACGCCTTACAATAGGCTGAGGACTTGGTACGAGGAGGGAACAGGAGGAGGGGAGGGGGGAGGGGAGGGGTGTGAAGTGGCCGTGAGCGACGGGGTGGCCTTGACTCGGCCGAACTTGTGCTTCTCGTCGTGGTCGCTGAACTTGGCCATGGACCTGTTTGATCTGACGCGCGGTCTGGAGCAGCCGCTGAACGTGAAACTGGGCATCGCGTCGCCGTACTCGGCGAGGACTCTGGCCGCTTTGTTGAACTGCGGTGTGAATGGGGGGAATTTGAGCGGAAGGATCGTGGCTTTGAAAATCTGCGCGAGGCTGGTGAGGACGCAGAGGGCCATGATCAGCGTGAGTCAGAGCAGCGGAGTGATTATTAGTACGAGGCACGAGCAGAAGATTGCGAGGCTTTTAACGAAGCAGCTCAGGATTGAGGCCGGGGTGAGGCCCATTTGCTGGGTTGCACCGAGCTCGGGTTACGACATTGGACTTTTGCACAAGAAGATCGAGAGCTATTCTGGCAGCGGCGTTGACGTCAAGGCTTTTGAGAGGAGCAAGGGCGGAGTTTATAGTAGAGTTTTGGCCAGCAGTTACACTTACGCGCTAGTTTGCAGTTTGGCCCAATTCATCTTGATCAGGGAGAAGAAGAAGGAGTTCGTGAAGGAAAGGGAGGGGAATTCGGATTTGGCGAAGGATGGGGAGGGGTTGGGGCTGGGGAAGGAGGTGAAGGTTTTCATTGACGAGATTAGGAACAGTAGCGCGAAGGTTAGCGTATCATTGGAGGAGGGGGGGGGGTGATGGTGGTTTAGAGTTGGAAAAGGTTCTTGTGACGTGCAGCCCTCACAGCGACTTGTGGGACGACGTGGGAAGAGGGGGCGGGGGAGGTGGGACGGCCAGTCCTGGATACGTGAAACCGCTGCCGGCCCATACGTTTTCTGTTAGGGGGGAGGTTTTAAGGGGCGGTGGTTTGGTTGAGGGGGAAGATGAAGAGGAGGAGGAAGAGAAGAAGGCTGGGGTTGGGCTGCTGTTGGGAGGAGTGAGAAACGTGATGGCGAATTTGTGCCCGGATACTTCCTACGTGCTGAACGTTAGTTGCGAGTATAATGGGGGGGATGGGGGTGAAATGTCAGTGGACTTGACGCCGGTGAAGTTTTCGACTCCCCCGGCGCCGCTGTTTGCTCTGAGTCCTCATTCTGCCGGGCCGAACTTGAAGCTGAGTGTCGGGCCTCCCTTGGCGCCTTTGAAATTGACGAACACGGAGAACAAGAGGTGGTCCGCGGCGAGGGCGAGCCACCTGTTTAGCGACGGCTGCCATCACTGGACCGTGAGGATCGACAAGTGCGTGAGTAAGAATATTTTTATTGGTATTTGTACGAGTGACTCTGCTTTGGGGAATTACGTCGGCAGCGACATGTTCAGCTGGGGTTACTTGGCCAACAGGACCATCTGGCACAACAAGAGCAAGGTCAAGGCGTACGGAGAGCAGTTCAAGGAGGGAGACGTGGTCGGTGCGAAATTGGATTTGAGGCCGGGCATGGGCGGCAGCTTGAGCTTCTTCAGGAACGGAAGGAACTTAGGGGTGGCCGTGGACGGCTTGGAGGGCAGCTTTTACCCCGCGTTTAGTATGTACAACAAGGATGACAGTATTACATTACTGGAGTGTAAGGAGGAGGGGGAGGGGTGGGGAAAGGAAAGGGGGGGAAGGGGGACGAGCGAGGGTGTGAGGGTGGCAAGGAAGTTGGCTGAGGTGAGAGGAGGAGCGAAGCGACAAGCTGGGAATACGACAATTGCGTGCTGCGAGCATCTACTCCGAGCATCTACTCCGAGCATCTACTCCGGGCATCTCCTGCTCGCATTCAGAACATTCTAAACTAACTCTTCGCTACGCTCGTCGCTACGCTCGTCGCTACGCTCGTCGCTACGCTCGTCGCTACGCTCGTCGCAGGTTGTTGCGTGTTTGGAGAACTTGCCGCCTAGTTCGGATTTCACCGAAGTTGGATCGGGGGTGTTGGTGCCCTCGAACAGCTCACGGTTGGTTTGCAAGAAGATCAACGAGAGCACGCAGGCAGTGCTGGAAGTTAGCGAAGATATCAGCGAAGATGTTGGGGGCGGGGAGGGGGAGGTGACGGAGTTCATCGTGAATGGCGTGAGAGAGACCTACGACTTGATAGTCAGTGAGAATTTGCATTTATTGCCGGCTGGGGTGTACGACGGCGGTCCTCAGGGAAGTGGGGGCGTTGTCGTGGATAGCGAGTTGGTGAAAGGGTTTGCGCCGTTCGGGCAGGAGGCTGGGGACGATTTATTGTACGAGGGAGTTGTTTGCACGTTGGTCGGAGTTGCCAGGCACTGCATGTGGTACGTCGTAAGGGAGTTCGGGGACGACGTGGGGGGATGCGGGGGCGGGAGTAATACGTTCCCGGCTCCTTGTCCGAGGTTGCCGACTTTCGACGGGTTGGATTTGGGAATGGTCGGGGTTGGACAGAGTAGTTCTGTCGGCTGCTGGGATAGGAGCACGTTCTTGAACATTTTGCAGAACTTGGGTGGGAGTATTTTGAAGGGCGGGAGCGAGGAAAGGGGGGAGGAGGGGGGGGAGGAGGCGGTGGTGGAGGAGGGAGAGGAGGGAGAGGAGGAGGAGGAGGAGCAGGACATGTCGTCGAACGCAATTCTGAAGAAGTTGATTCATGGAAGGGGTCAGTGGACGCCGGTTTTCGACTACCAGCTAGTGAAGTACGTGGAGAAATGCGTAGAGATGAACAACTTGTCGACGGCGAAGCACTTGAGCAGGGAAATGCTCGGGTTTGGTGGTGGGAAGAAGAAGAAGAAGAAGTTTGAGGAGAAGGTTGAGAAGATTGAGAAGGAATTGAGCGAGAAGGAACTGCTGGTGGAGAAGATTATGAGCAGCAAGAGTATAGGGAGGGAGGAGTTGGAAATGGTCGAGTCGCCGAGCACAGCGAGTTTGGACGAGGGGCAAGGGGAGAAGTTGAAGATTGAGGAGGTTGAGGAGGAACCTGATAATTCAAAGGGGGGAGGGGAGGAGGATGGGGGAGGAGAAGAAGGAGCGTCAGTCGAGGTAAGAGGGGGCAGGAACTTGAAATCTGCGCTTTTGTCCGCCTTCCACGTGGGGTTAGAAGGAGATGGAGGGTGTGAAAGTTTGCTTTTCCTCCCTTCGGAATTGACGATGCGCTTCAAGCGAATGGAAATCTTTGCGAGAACGCTGTTCTTGATTCACTTCAACGGGCTGTTGCCGCCTCTGCTTCCTCTTACTGGGTTGAACGAAACGCACGGCCCGAGCAACAACCACACGCAAGAGTACGAGATCCACCACTTAATAATCAACTCCCGGTTGCGTATTCTGCCCTCCAGTAAATTGAATTTGCTCCAATCGACCTGCATAATTAGCACCTTTGAAGTTCCTCCGTCAGGTTCCGTTTCTCCTTCTGATCGCTTCAAGATTTTACGCAACAGAAGAAGGGGCGGAGTGAAGACGGGGCTGAGCAAGAGAAAAGACTGCTTGACGGAATGCCTGTCGATTATTAAGAACATGAGGGACGATATTGAGAGCTTGAGGAGCAGATATCCGTGGGAAAAATGCGGCGAATGGATGTGCACGAGTTTAGTGGAGTTCGAAGAGTTCTTGGGGGTGGCGGTGAAGGAAGCAGTGGAGGGGGAAATGTTTTTGGGGAAGGAGACTGGGTATTATCCCAATGAGGAGTTTGAGGGGGGGGGTGAGGTTTTTGAGCTTTTCGGTGTGCTTTTGGGGTTATGTATTTTGCACGGGATTGGATTGGAGGAGATAAAATTCAACAAGACTTTTTACAAGGTGCTGACGGGGAACTGTTTAAGGAGGTGCGACGGTTACAACTTGGACAAGAAGAGGATGGAAGTTGGGGATTTGATGACGCAGATCGAGGAGGTGTGTGGTGGGGGGGAGGGTGAGGGGTTGGAGGAGCTGTTTGGAAAAGGGGAGGAGAAGGGAGAGGGGGTGGGGGTGGAGGAGTGCAAGATGAAGGGGAGTGTTATTAGGAGGGGGGTTCTGGAGGAGGGGGGAAGGAAGTGGAGAGGATTTATGGGGGAATTGTTGAAGTCGTGCCGGCAGTGGGGTTGGTTTTGCTGGCGAGTGGGGAGCTTGAGGAGTTAGTGAGGGGGCAGTTCAGCGGTTGGAGTGGAGTGGGAGGATTAAAGAAGGTCGAGAGTTTCGAGGGTGGGGGAGTGGGGTTGTAGGAGTAGAAAAAGGGTGTGTGTATGGATTTGTATGTATGCGGTAGAGTGTAAAAAAAGAATTGTATTCAAGATTTGTATTTGATTCGAAAGGCTTTGTTATGGTTTCTTACATTTGCACAGAACTTTTCGCATCCCACTTGGGTTAGGGTTAGAGTTATGGTTTGGGTTATGGTTGGAGTTGGGGTTGGGGTTATGGTTATGGTTATGGTTATGGTTATGGTTATGGTTATGGTTATGGTTATGGTTAGGGTTATGGTTTAGGGTTATGGTTATGGTTAGGGTTAGGGTTAGGGTTAGGGTTAGGGTTAGGGTTAGGGTTAGGGTTAGGGTTAGGGTTAGGGTTAGGGTTAGGGTTAGGGTTAGG
>BLQM01000137.1:11556-32817 GCA_012489335.1 Triparma laevis f. inornata
AGAGAGAGAGAGAGAGAGAAGCGATGACGTTAGTTTAGAATGTTCTATTTTTAGTCAGAGTCGCTTCTCTTACCTTGCTCATTTGACCGATTTGTGGTATTAAAGGGGTCAGGTTGTCCTTGAACTCCCCATCCAAACACTGCGTGATGAAGTCGTGCTGCAGCGCTCGCTTCACGTCCAACCTCTTGTTGACGTCCACGGTCAGCAGCCCCTCCACGAAGTCCTTCGCCTTCTCGCTGAGCTTGGAAGCGAACTGGGGGGGGGGGGGTGAAGCGAGCGAACGCGCCGAGGAGCGAAGCGACGAGTAAGTTTGGAACATTCTTGATGTGAAGAGCGCGCAATTGACGTATTACCATCTCCTTGCTTCGCTCCTCGCTGTCGCTTTTCTCTCCTCTCGCTCACCTTCGGCCACACGAACGTCCCGCTCAAAATATCCCTAACCATACTCTTATACTTTGAATTATGAACACTCAAAATTTCCCTCCCCACGAACGGTCTCAACCCACACAACATCGCGTAAGTTATAACTCCAACCGCCCACAGATCGCAAGTCTCAGTGTAGTTTGCCATGAAAACTTCAGGTGCTGTAGCGTATGCAGTACCGACAAATGAAGTCATGGGTGCGTCGCCTTTCTTAAACTGAGTAGCGTAACCAAAGTCTATAACCTTAATCTGCGCGTCTGAGCATGGTCTCTTCGTCGTGTTATGGGTTATATGTTTTGTGTTAATATTTACTGCGTACACGTAAATCTACGTTGTCATCACCGCGCGTAACTGATCTACTCTCACCTCAAGCATGACATTCTCCAACTTCATATCCCTATGACATACCCCCACCCCCTGAATATAATTAATAGCCCTCAAAATCTGCATACAAAACTGCGCTCCCTGCAGTTCACTTACCCTCCTCCTCGGTTGATTATTTAAAACTCGAAGGAGGTTGCCTGCGGAGCAGAGCTCGAGGACCATGTGGAGGTTACGACCGTGTTCGTAGGCTTGGAATAATCTAATTACATTAGGATGATCAACTTGCTTCAGTATACTAATTTCGTTCGTGTAATAACTCAGTTGTTTGCTTTGACTTTTTGATTTGAAGAAGGTTTTTAGGGCGTAGCGGGTGGAGGTTTTGCGGTGGCGGATTCGGACTACTTCGGAGGAGGCACCAGAACCGAGGATCTTTTTTGATTCGATTACGTAGTTGGCTTTTATTTCGGTACTGGGGAGGGTGTGATGGGTAAGGAGGGTGGCAGAGGAGTGGGGGGGGCGTTAGCGATTGTTTTATAGGGGAGTTTAACAGGTTGGGGGTGGGGGGTCCGAGTCCTGAGTAAGTGAACCTTTGTGTTTGTGTGTACAATTTCATCCTGTATACGTTTCTCGCTATTTTATATTCCGAAATTGTTGACCCCTTCAATTCATTGCGGGAAGTCTCACTAAATTTTGAAGCGTCGTACTATCACAGACTTAGAGAGGCTCCCAAGAGTGCATGAAGGCTTGGGGTCTAGTACAACTGATTAAAACTCTTTCCCCAGACTCTACGTTACTCTGATGGTTATATGAATGACATAATAGTGAGATTGGCCTACAAATGCTGTCATGCTCACCTATAATCCTTAACCAAATTACCCTTAAAGCTCGATTTCCTCGACGACAACTTCCTCTGCGGTGGAGTCCCCATTGTCTCTAATTTCACCTCTTTCTCCTCTCCTCCGCTATTTTTAACCAGGACAATAGGGGACTTATAAGATTCTGCGCGATTTAAACCGCACTGGCCCATTTTTGGTAACTATCAGGTTACTTATGGGGAAGGAAACAAGGTCGTTAATATTATGTTATATTCTCGACTTCGATAAAATCGACTAGTGTGTTAAGGGGTTGAGGGGGGGGATAGAGGGTTGGATGGTGGGGGGATAGTGGGGTAGGTCGAATTTGGGGGGGGTGGGGGTATTACCCTGGGTGGATCGACGTTTGTGAAAGGAAATTTGAAGGGTTGATTTAAAAAACACTTGCACACACCCACCGCCTGATGCATGTTGACTGAGGCAGAGTGGAAAACAACGCCGCCAAACCCTTTGAAACGTAAACATTTAAGAAAAACACCCCTCCCGCCCCCACTTCGTTTCTTCAAATAACAATTAAAAATTCTACATATCCTCCGTATTCTTCTCCACTCTCTTCAATTCCCTCCCCCCCCTCTTACTCTCATAACTCTCCCAAATCTTAATCATAAGCAACCTCCTTTTAACTTCAGGGCTTACTGTGAGCATGAAGTTGGCGCGTTCGGAGGCGGGGATGAGGGAGATTTGCTGCATGAAGGATTGACGGATTTGGAGGCAGATTTGCATTTGAGCTTGTAGTTCTCCGGGGCTGCGGTTCGGGGCGAGCGAAGCGAGCCATGTTAGAATAGCTGAGTATTTGTATTTGTATTCGTATTCGTATTCGAATCGCCTCATATCCGTCAGCCTCCCTCACCTATAACTCATCAACTCCGCCAAAATATCCTGCTCAATAACCGCCATCTGTTTCAGCGTCTCCCTCGGTACTTCCTCCATCCTCTCCTCCATCTGACCCCTCCCACCTACCGCCTCCGGGTCAACCTCACGAGAGTTACTAGATACAACTTTTGTAACACCATCATCTAACTCTCTGGAATATTTTTCAGTCATCTCTTGTATAACGGTACGAGAAACTTGAGTCATTGTTGTTATGAAGTTATTTAATGAATTTAGTAAATTCGCGTCTGATGCGTATCTCTCCCTTGACATGCTGTGGGGGGGGAGGGAAGGGAGAATCGAGTTAGAACATTATTATTAGACGGGGGAAAAGAAGGAGACCTAAACGACGAAAGCAGCCGTCGACCAAAACTCCTCAAGCAGCGTCAACCAGCAACTACCAGTATCATCACTTCGCTCCTCCCTTCATCCTCTTAATTTTTAGTCTCACCTAAGCTCATCAGTCGCCCACTCAACGTCCCATCCAAGTTTGTTCATAACTTCGTGTTGTAGTTCTACAAGTTTTTGGTTGACGGCTGTCTCCGAGCGAGGTCGCATGAACGATCAGTTGAAAAACGTGTTAGAAACGAACGAAGCGATGAAAAAGTAAGAAGGAGACGATGGAACTGACGCTACTTATGTACATGTAAATCTATAACAACAAAACGACACATAATTTATGCGGAGGAGCTGAGCGACGAGACAGGTTCTTACCTTTTATGGAGAGTTTTATTTCGGCTTCTTGGGTAAACGCGGATTTTAGGAGGGAGAAGTTCTGGGAGGGGTAGGGGTAGCGAGCGTAGGGGAGGTTGGAGTTAGAATTTGCGAGATTTGAATGCGAGGTATGCGTCTTCTCTCTTCTTTCATATCACCTCCTCAGTCTGCACATAACTATTACACAAATCCAAAAAAGTTAAAATCTTATCAGCCTCCAACTCCCCCACGTTCTTCATCTCCCCCACAATCTCCCCGTCCATCACAGCGTTTAAGTACGCTGTTTTAATCAGATTATTCATGGTTTCGTAAGTGGAGTCGACAGTTTTGGAGGAGACGAGTTTTACGAGAGAACTTTTACCAACTTCCCAGGAACCGCAGTACGACGCCATTACCTGCGAGTGTGATGAAAAGAGTAAGGGGTTGATGGTGGACGAAAAGTTAGGTCAACTTTGGGGTTCCTATCTCGTGAACCTTAACTTAGTCGTCGCTCACCTCCTTCTGTGTCTCCATGATCTCCGCCCTCTTAGCCTCAGGAGTCAACAGACTAGCGAGTTTGTCCTTGTTCTCCTCTAGTGTCGAGGCTAACGTCTCCACGTAGTCGCCGAAGGTCTCAGCAGTGAGTGCCGTCTCGGACTGAAGGAGCGCTGATCGATCGCTTTCGTTTTCATTTTCATCATTGAATCCGCTCATGTTTTAGTATACTCAGAGGTGCGCGCACTGTATTCTTGAAGGCGCTAGTTTATCTATATCTTCCGGAAATCCACGTTAGCGATTTTATCTCGCACTTTTTCCATCCAACTACAAATCACGATGCTCGCACGAACAGTCATCACCCTGGCTCGCCCCGCCACTCGCGGATTTGCTGCCACTGTCGACGTAAGTGATTTTAACACCGCATCTACGCGAGAGAGTGTGAGGGGAGAGCATGCGAAAATGAGGCCGTCCGCGCAGGGTAGATTGGATAGGTGGATATTTTGTGCCCCACGCATGTCCACACGTATTGTAGTTTCTACAGCACAAGCGATACGTCACAATCTCCCTCTTCGCTCTATCTAGACATCCGTTCCCCGCCCCCTTCCCCCAAAAGAAAGTCAAACGCCTTCTCACCTATCCACCGGCCCGTCCTTCCCGTTAATCTAACCCCCCTCTCCCCCCACCGCATCCCTCCCCCCCAACCCATAGTGGCAGTCCCTCGCCTCCAATCTGACCTCCGACGCCGCCCGTTCCTCTGTGAACAAATACCGCGGCCTCATCGGTCAAATCGACGTCGCGGCCGAGCAGTACTCCTCCGCGCCCCCTGCCATCGACTTCAAGGCCTTCAAGGAGAAGATCAGGGCCGTCAAGGATGTCGACGGTGGAGCCGTTAGTGTTGTGGATATTCTCGAGAGTGTTAGTAAGAACTTTAAGCCTAATACGAGTGCCACTGGGTCCAAGGTGAGAGGGGGGTAGAGGGGGTGACGGGAGTTGTGAGGGGGGTTGAGATAAATAACGGCGCCGATCTACAGATAAAAAGCGCCAACCTCGGCCCCTGAACTAACATAACCCACGAACCTAACCCAAACCACACCACACCAACACTAACAACCCAACTCCTCCCCCAAACCCCCCCCCCCCCCAGTCCGACCTCGAGGCAGCCGTCAAATCGGCCGAAGCCGCCCTCAAATCCGCCTCCGGCTCCGACAAAGCCGTCGCTTCCCTCACCCTCGACGTCCTTAAAGCCACCCTCGTCTCCTTCGACTCCTCCGCCGCCGATGCCGCCGCTAAGGCCGAGTCCGAGGACGCCGCCACCCTCACCGCAGAGGCCGCCAATGCCAAGAAGACCGCCGCAGACGCCAAGAAGGAGACCACCGCCCGCATCGCCGAACTCGAGGCCACCGTCAACCGCATGAAGTCCAAGAGGGTTGGAAAGGATACCACGGTTGACGACATCTATGAAGCTTACCCAGAGATTAAGGTAGAAGTCCACGACGAGATCAACACTCACCAGTGGCATAAGGACATCGCGTAAACGTGTTAACACTACGTGGAGAGTTTTGTGAAGGGGGTAGAACGTACCGGGAGGGAGGGGCGTGTAATAATTGGGTAGTTTGAATTATAAATTGATAGTTAGGTTTTGGTTTATTTCTTCACCCCTCCCTTTTCGATTCTGAATTTGTTTTGTCACCAACATGCAGGTCCTTTTTTATTCTCACGGTCATACTAGTATCACCAAAATGCTTTCTATCGCTCACCAGTCCCCCCTCAAAATCGCCTCCGGCTTTCTTAAGTTTCGTCGCATTACGACTGTGACGGTAGGAAGCTCAACGAGTTCGTCAGAACCTCGAAAGCTCTCAACATTACCTCACGACCCGCGCGACTCAAGTCTCACTGAAAGCCAAGGATTTAACCTGTAAGTGGAACCCCTACTGGAACTTGGGCAACGCCTCGAGCTCCACTTTGAAGCTCTACTGCCAGCCGCCCCCGATCCGACCGCTCTCGTCCCCCAAAAACCGTCCCCACCCCAACAAGAAAACTAACTAAGGTTCTCGCTCCCGACGGTCCGATGAATCTTGCATCATAATTAAACAGCCGCTAGGGTTGGACCCCAAAAATCGCTCCGCTCAACTCCCTCGCATGCTAACCCCCCAAATTTCAGTTCGACGACTAAGCAGTACCTCAGAGGTTCGTTTTTGCTAACAGTAAAACCCCCCACCAACACGCCCATCCCCGCTCTTAATGATAATCTCATTCGAGTTCACTCGGAGGCGCAAGGTCCCAACGTCAGCGTTTTCTATAAGGATGAAGGAGGGATTGTGGCTACGGAAGGCAAGTAATTTAATCGGTAGAGGAGCGAAGCGACGATCATAAACGAAATTCTAACACCGTCGCTTCGCTTCTCACAGGCGAGAGCTGCGTCATGAAAGGACCGGATGGGGAGTTCTTGGATTGCGCTAATAATGTTGCGGGCGTGGGACATAGTCATTCGAGGGTTGTCAAGGCGGGGCAGGACGAGCTCGCAAGGATTCAGGTGAGAAGAAGAAGTAACCGAGGTGGTGTTGATTATTTTTGCCTTTATTCTAACTCGGAGCGATATGCATTACCCTCGTAGACCAACGGCCGCTTCCTGCACCCCACTCGCAGCCGCTACATTCAAAAACTCCTCGCAACTCTTCCGGAAGAGCTCGACACGCTTTACCTCGTCAACTCCGGCAGTGAGGCGAACGATCTCGCTTTGAGGATGGCCTCCCAATACGCCAGAATGAAGGGCAACGCCAACCCTACACACACCATTTGCTTGGACGCAGCTTACCACGGCCACACTCAATCAATCGTCGACATCTCACCGTACAAGTGGAGGCAGTGTACTGATGGACTGAACTACCACAAGGAGCACGTTCACGTCGTCTCAGTGCCGGACACGTATAGGGGAGCTCACCGTGGGGTTGACGGAGGGGAGAAGTACGCTCAAGAGGTTTGCGATATTGTGGACATGACGGGAGGTGAGCCGAGGAGCGAAGCGACGAGATGCGTCGCTCTCGCTCCTCACATTAAGAACATTCTAAACTAACTCGTCGCTACGCTCGCCGCTCCTCGCAGGCGTAGGAAGCTTCATCCACGAGGCGATCATGGGCTGCGGAGGCCAGATCGTCATGCCTGAGGGTTACTTGCCCAAGGCCTACGCCAAGGTCAGGGAGAACGGAGGCATCTGCATCGCCGACGAGGTGCAAACTGGATTCGGTCGTGCTGGCGAGAGGTGAGCAGAGTAGAGCGAAGCGACGAGTTGTATTGATGGCGCCTTCGTTACGCATGTGCTTCGCTCCGCGTTATATTAATAGCACCTTCGTTACGCGACGAGGGGCGAGAGCGACACGTCTTCGTTGTTCGAGCTCCACATCCTCGTCGCTTCGCTCCTCGTCGGCATTATATTATCTTCAATTCTAACCCATCGTCGTCGCTTCCCCCCCCCTCCTAGCTTCTGGCAATTCGAGAAGTACGGCGTCGTGCCCGACATCGTGACCATGGGCAAGCCGATGGGCAACGGGTATCCCATCGGCGGAGTGGCGGTCCGCAGAGAAGTTGCCGAAGCCTTCGCAAATTCAGGCATTGAGTACTTCAACACGTACGGAGGCAACTCCGTCGCCTGCGCCATCGGAGAGGCTGTCCTCGACGCCATTTCCTCGGACGGCCTGCAAACCAACGCCAACAATGTCGGCTCCTACCTGAAGAGCAAGTTGAAAAACTTCATGGCCAAGAACAGCGAGGTGGTCGGCGACGTTCGCGGGTACGGCCTCTTCCTCGGTGTAGAGTTCATCGCCAAGGAGTCGACCGAGGAGGAGATCATTCCCAACGCTGACCTCTGCAAGTTCGTCGTCGATTACTTGAAGAACAACCGCATCATCACGAGCAGGGACGGGCCCGACGGAAACGTGTTGAAACTGAAGCCGCCGCTAACGTTCACCGAGAAAGATTGTGATACGTTGATGGCAGGAATTGAGGCTGCTCTGCGAGAGGCCAAGGGTTTCTGAGTGCGGAGGGGGGGTAGGAAGTAGGAAGTAGTTGTAGGCGGGTATCAGTGTGTAGTTAAAGAAAAAGATTTTGATAAACAGTTTTGAACCGAAAACATAGTCAACTATTGACTGCATTTCATTCTGACATTCCTTCCCCCTCCCTCTCATTTCTGCTGCGCACGTGTCACTCGCAAAAACCTTCTTCTGCCGTCTCGCTGGTTACTGCGAATAATTCGTCTTCGCCTCACTTTCCAACAACAAAACCTCTCCATTATATTATTTACATGGTGACCTTGGACAAAGCCGCAGCGCAGGCATCGGAGCTTCCGCCCTTGGCCGCGAACGCGGCGCACACGGCTCCCTGGAAGTCGTGGCTAGAGTTGTCGTAGAGATCGTCGTCGATGACGATCCACGGGGTGTACTGGTGGTCAGCGGGGGTCAATTCGCTGTTCTTGACCTGCAAGTCCCAGGCACGGTCGGCGTCGTCATGGCAAGTTTTGATCACGTCGAAGTCCAAGTTGTTGTCCTCGGCGCACTCCTGGAACGTCTTGTCCTGCGACATCTTGAACTGAGTGGGCACGGCAGCAATGCAAGCGACGAAGGGGAGGAAGTCGGCCTGATCGGGGTATATGTCGATAACACACTGCTCGTAGGAGTTAGCGAAGCACTCGGTGTCGCCGTGCTGGCAAGTCACGGTCTTGGCGTCCAAGTCGATCTTTGCGTTTCCATAAGGCACGTACGTGACCTTCATGATGTCGTTCATGCCGGGGGTGTTTGCGGTGGGAAGGAGGTAGTCGGTGACGAAGCCCTCACACGCAGGGCAGAGAGCCTCGACGCAGACGAGCACCTCGCTGCAGGGATGGGGGGGGGGGAGTATGGGGTTAGATTTGGAGTAGGTATATTGTCGGCGAAGTGGGGCCTGAATTCGCCTCCGCTTCCCCGCCCACATCCTGTCAACCTCCTCCCTTGATTCCTCCCCCACCATAGCCTTATCGAAACGGGTAACAAATATAATTATGAGAAGGTTAAGCGCGCTTATTAATCGGGGGGCATGGTGGACAGACTTTTTGAACAAGATCAACGGTACTCTGGGGTTTTTTAGCGGCCCCCCATGCGCATAAGGGTTACTAGTAGGTCACATATGTGTGTGGAGGGACTGCGGGCCCGCCGGCAGTTTGAAGATCTTATTGCAAGGGAGTACGGAGTGGAAGTGGGGTGATAAATTCTACGTACACAGGGTCGGTGGCGAAAGCCGTGGCTATCGAAGCGAGAAGAACAGTGGCAGCGAATTTCATGATTAATACAGGCAGAATAGTTGAAGCTCTTTCACTTTTCGTTTCACTGGATCCACAGACGGCGACATCACAATGAAAAGATTGAGTGCTTAGGCGAATAGATTGAGAAAGTGAATGCAGCAAAGAGGATTATAAGGATTGCGTTGTCGAGTCAGTCGATTGTTCTGCGGACGATCGTGTCAAAAGATCAAAGCATATCTGGGTCGGGGGGCATGAGCGCCGACGGAGGAGGATGAAAGTATCAAAGGTTGGAGATAAACGAAGACGCGGCCAATGATATTCCAAGATCGGCACGCAATGATACTAGTAACTAGTACTATTGCACCGCATGATATTGCGAATGATGATTGGGAGGATGATTCGGTGGCAGGTGGAGCAGGCGGGGATGGGGTATCTGCAAGGAGAACCTGGAGCAGGCAAAGGATAGAAGGAGTGGAACGGGATAAGTGGGGACATATAATAAGAGCGTGCTGGATAATAGGTTGTCAATATAGGACTGGTACCACGTCAGATTTAAAGAATCATAAGGCTTCGAAGCATGGAATCAATGTGGTCTGGTTATCTTGCGATCAAGAGAATTGCGACTACAACGCAAAGCAAGCAGGCTGCCTCAAAAAACACAAACGAGATATTCACAATATTGACGTCGTTTGGCATCGATGCGATTCGTGCGACTACAAATCAAAGCAAGCAGGCGACCTCAACGGGCACAAACAACACGTTCACAACATTGGCGTCGTTTGGCACCAGTGCGATTCATGCGAGTACAAAGCAAAACAAGCAGGCAACCTAAAAAACACACAAACAAAGTATTCACAACCTTGGCGTCGTTTGGCACCAATGCGATTCATGCGAATTCATTTCCAAGCGAGCAGGCAACATCAATGTACACAAACAACGAAACCACTAAAACCACCAACACCGCTTTGCAATATAAATCACGTGTACAAATTAATTTAATTTAATCTAAACCGATTGAACCTTCTTTAACGTCAAGAAACTCTTAATTCCCTCCTGCAAGTCCGCCCCGCTCCTCCCAAACAGCTTCATCAACGCCTTATCCACCTCCTCTCCGTCACTCCCATTCCAAATATAGATCTCTGCCATTCTCTTCATGATCTTCCCATTGTTCTCCGAGTTTATCCATGCCGGCCTCTGCACCCCCTTATCCTCGAACTTCTCCACGAGCTCCTCGCAAAGCTATGGTGTGATTAATTCGAACGGCAGATAGGTTGGGTGTGTGGATTCTATCCAGCCCCATCTCTCGCAATCTTTAGTCTTGAAACCCTTCGCCCAGATTTCCTCGTCAATCCAACAATCCCTAACATCTATTTCCCTGACTTTGGCCTCCAAAACACGTTTCAGTCGAAGTTTGGATCGCAGTTTTTGAAGAAGATGACCAGTCCGACCGCCGCCAAAACTAAGCTAATCCCATACCCCGTCATCCCCGTCTCCAAACTCAAATAATACCCCTTCTTAGAAAGCTCCCCCAACGCAAAGTACACAATTCCTCCGTTCGTCAAGAGTTGCCAAACTATTGTCCCCACAAACACCTCTGGTCCAAGTTCCATAGGCGACACTGCAATCAGCATCGGCACCGCAGAGACCAGCATATAGAGAAATGAATTATGCCCCCACGGAAGAATGTAATTAGTGAAAGTTGAAGTGTGAGCATGAACTGAGACTTCCAAATGTTCCCTTTTCCGGCCCATATACGCACTCACAGCGCAGGACTCTACTGCGAGCAGGGCGAAGACTGGTGCCTTCGAGCCGAACGCCTGGGCGAACAAACTCATAGCGAAGACGAACTGTGAGAATTAGCAAGCGTTGAATAGAAACATTCCGAACATCTGTCGCCTCTTCTCCAATCCTCCAACCTTCGAAACCCAGCCGTAATACGGATCGCGTGGGTGCTCCAAGTACTTGCTTGTGATGAACCCGAAGTTGCCGTGCGTCATGATGAAGGCTCTGGTCACGATGCTGGAGATGATCCCGATGATCTGAATCGTCTTGATGTTTCCGTAGTTCGCATTCAGAATACCGCCGATTTTAATAATACTCTCGGGAATGGACTCCAGAGCTATCTCCAAAGCATTCATGAAAGCGTACATCTGCGGACCCATATCAAGTCAGGGTCTTCCTTGCCCGTCCAAACGTTCGCCCCCTCCATGAGGGGAGCCAATTCTAGAAGAGCTGCAAACGAGCGCCCCAAGAGCTCCTTCCACGATTTCTTCGCATACACTGAGAAAGTAACCGCCGCCTGAAGCAAAATCGCCGTGATTGCAAACCTGCCGTTGCATAGGCGGTCGCAGAATCACCGGCATCATAGTAGGATTTGGCGACCAACAAGTCCACCAATACATCGAAATACCCCAAGCTCGGCGTCATTGCTAGTTTCAGTGCAACTCCGATTCTCGCCATCTTCATCATCACCCTCGTCTGCACCGCAATAAAAACGAGGAACTCCACGAGGTTCGCCTGCGCTTCATCCGGCATATCTTTGGTCGGGAAGTTATTGAAAAACCACGTCTTGATATCCTTAGCGACGTCTGTGCTGGAGTTCTTGCTTACGATCAGCAACTGCTCAGCCGTGTCTCTCATGTTATACTTAGTTTCAAGCTCCAATACTTTGTTACAAACACCAAACTCAGATTCTTCATGGCAGAGTTGATTAAGATTTCGATGAACGCCTTTTGCTGACCCGGTTCTCGCTACTCCCCAACATGCTCAGCCTCCTCTCTGACGTATCCACTGCAATTATCTTCACCCTTTTTCTTCCTTCATCCAGATCCTCATCCTGCTCCCCCCCTGAAACTTTACTATTTTCACGAGCTTGCGACGGCTGTTGTGAAATGATGATTTTTGCCTCATCAATGAAAGCTTGGAGCGCCGAAGCGGAGTACGTGTGGCTTCTCATGATCTCTATGATATTAGGACGGGCATTTGTCCCGGTTGACGGCAACTGCAAACTCATCCTTCCTTTCAGGATTTTAGCATCCTGGCATCAGACCTGCCAATGAGCAAGGAGATATGGCCATCACCATTTAGTCGCCAAAATCACAGGTACAACGCCACAAACCCACAATATCGTTTTCCTGTCGCACTTCTACACATACCTGCTCGCCCACCGAATAACCCCCCCTCCTGTGCCCCCCCGCGTTTCTGCCCGTCCCTTCTCCTCCACCTGCCGATAGCGTGCCGATACTCCTCCTCCAAATCCTACCCAAAATCATCCCTCTGACCTCGTTTCCCCTACCCCCCCCCCCCCCACCACACAGGCCACAAAACAATATAACACCCCTAACCCTATTACCCCCCCCCCTTCCAAAATCGTCCAACCCCCCAATCAACAATGCTTCTGCTCCTAATCTCATTCCTCTCCCTACTCCTCCTCCCCTTCACCTCCGGTGAGCTCCTGGACAACATCTCCTTCTCCTCCCCCTTCTCCGAAACCGACCGCAACGGTAAATTCATGGTCCCCAACTTCATGATGGCCGGTGACGCCGAAGTCAAAAAAACATTTGTCAGGTAAGCCGCAGTCTCGTCGCTCAGCTCCTCACTGGGAATACGATAATTCGTTCGAATCCAGCTGCGCTGCTTTCGCCTTATTTCAAATGCGTAAAAGCCCGCTTGATTGCGTCTTCACTCAAATATTTCTAACACGCCTTCCTCGTTAATTTTCATGTCTCCTTACGCTACGCGTTTCGTCTGCAGGTTAACCCCCGATCGCCAAAGCAAACGAGGAACCTTATGGTCTAAAACATCCGTAGGACCATACAGTGAAATATCAGCAACCTTAACCTTCCGTATATCCGGTCAAGGTTCAAAACTCTTCGGAGACGGTATCGCACTCTGGTTAACCAAGTCACCTCGTCCAACCACTGGAAGTTTGCATGGTATGGACGCGAAGTTCGAGGGTATCGCTGTTGTTATTGATACTTTTAAGAATGTTGAGCATGGGAGTTTACATAGGGATGTTACGCTTGTTATTAACGATGGGAGTAAAGAGTCGGAGATTGGAGTTGAGGATATTCTTGGGTGTAACGTTGAGGGTATGCGTTATCATGAGGGGAGGGATGACTTTTCTACTTTTAACTTGTCGAGGTTGAGGATTTTGTATAGTGAGGATCGCTTGGTTCTCGAGGTTGATGGAGAAGGAACCAATGACTGGCAGACTTGCGCTACGGTGGGGGGCTTGAAGAAGCAGCTGGGGAAGGGGTTCTTGAACGATGCTAGGTGAGGCCAATGTGAGGCCAATGAGGACGAAGCCCTGTGAGGAGCGAAGCGACAATGACGCAGAACATTCTGAACTAAGCGAAGAGCACTAAGAACGTTATATTATACTAATTCGTCGCTTCGCTCCTCGGGCTTCGTCCTCGGCAGGTTCGGAATTAGCGGAACGACTGGACAGCTCGCTGACAATCACGATATCATTTCTCTCCAGGTGCACAGTTCTCACTCCGAGGCCAAGGTCGCAAGCGTTGAGCAGCACGAGAGTTTCAACTCCGCTGACGACCTTCAAGTCCTCGTCCATGACCTTGAGCACCAGTTGACGAGCATCTACGAGAAGCTCGAGAACACCATCGGCAAGCTGCAGAAGCAGGAGGACATGCTGGAGGACCGTGTGAAGCTCTTGGAGTCCACCGTCTTGACTGGAGTTGAGAGCAAGGTGAGAGATAAAGTGCAAGAGGCGTCAGTCGAGACGCCACGACGATTCTGACGCTGCGAAGAGCGAAGCGACGAGCTGGGAATACGATTATTACTGTCGTAATTCGTCTGCGTGGGTAGCTTTAGTCTTAACGTGCAAGAATGTTTCTTCGCTACGCAATTCTAATTCGCCGACGTCAATCTAACGCCTTTCGCTGCTCCTCCAACAGATGGAGCGCCGCATAACCAACCTCGAAAAGCAGCTTGACAGAAAGGTCCAGAGGACCGTGAACAAGGCGCAAAAATCAACCCAGGATGAAATCGACAGCATGAAGGAGTTCGCTGAGCAGAACGCTGGCGGTGGAGGCTGGAGGGTTCCGTTTATGTTCTTGGCAGTGCTCGTCCTGGTGGCGGGCGTAGCCGCGTACAGGCACTACAGACACTTGATCAAGAGCCATCTGCTGTAGGTTGATGGGTGTAGTGTGTAGTGAAAAATGTAGAAAGAGTGTGTGGAAGGGAAAATATTTTTAGTTTAAAGAAAGGTTTTTTGGTAAAACAACGGAGTGTTATTTCATTTACCATTTAACTCATCATCCATAAACAGTCTCAGCGGTGGCGCTCCCCCTGAAATAACAATCTCATCCCCCAACTCAAGCTCATGGAAAAGATGGCTTCCGTCAAGGTAGATCCTCCCTTCTAAACTGTTCCATCGGAGGTGCAGTTTACTCCTTGGATTCAGCATGCCGGCGCCGCGGTCGATAATATCTTGGTTCTCGCCTTCTTCGATTAAATGTTCGCGGATTAGGTACTGGAGTTGTGGGCTATCCCACTTCATCCTCGTTCCCCCAGCCGCCGACATCGCTGCACTAGACCCTGTCGACGTACTAACCCACATTCCCGAACTCCAAGCATTAAAACTCTTCTTAACCTCAAAAACCTCCCCCCCCACCCTCGTTGTATCCCCATACATTCTCTTACGAATCGTTCCGTCAGTTAAAGGAGCAGAATCGCGCATCTGTTGTAGCCAACCCATGCGGAAGCGGGAGACTGAAGCTGGGGTGGGGTGTGCTATTAGGATGTCGTTGAGGCAGGGGACTAGGTGCGTTTCGGAGAAGGCTGATTTTACTGTTATCGATATTCTGTTCCTGCTTTGGGGTTTTATGTCGGAGTGGAGGAGTTTGTTTACGCCTTCCTTCAAATCATTACTTCCGAACATGCACAGAGCACCGTGGGATCTTCTTTCGTCTTGTTTTTTTTCTACGGAGGTTTCAGAGGGGGTGGTTGGATCGGAGTTTATGCCGCAGAGGGGGATGGTGCCGGCATCGAGGAAGTGAGAACTTGAAAGGACGGTGCCGTCGCCGCCGACAGAGATTAGGAGGTCGATGTCGTGGAGGTGCTGGCGGTCGAGGTCGACGCGGTTGACGCATTTGAAGGAGACGTCTTCGGATTTTAGAATGTCTATTAGGTCGGTTACGGTGGATTTGTGGGCGTTGTATCGGGATTCTGGGGGAGGAGGAAGCGAGCGAGCGAACAATCAAAGCGAGCGGAGCGAGCAGTGTTAGAAGTAGAAGTGGGATTGACTCAGAAGCAGCCTCGCGACACACACACACACACACACACAGTAAATATTAACTCACCCAAGCGCTGCCATCGTAGGGCCTTCGGGGCGGCACCTCTTAATTTTAATTGGCTGTAGCTCTCGAACGCCGTCTGCTTGATCACGAGGAGAATATTCTTAAATCGCGTCATGGTTTGGCGTGAAGGACTGGAGATAAAGGAGGGGAGGAGAGGGAGCAGGGAGAGCGTGAGGTTTTGGGAGCCGGATCTGATTGAGAAGAATCGGAACAGTTTTGGATTGAATTCAACGCTTTTTTCTAGATTTGAAAGTTGATGGATGGAAGAAGAATTATAGAGAATTCACTGGTACACGCGTGGAGTCACTGGTGTAGTGGGGATGAAAAATCAACTTCTCTGCAAAAATGACAAAAATTTGTAGCATCGATTTCACTTTCTCATTCCACTTCAACAGGTAACGCATCTCGTCCGCGGGAAAACCTCCACCCTCACTTCTGTATCATACACGATCACGTCATACTTTAAGCGAAGTGTCTATCGCCATCGGATGATGGTGTAAACGTGCGTACTGCAGGGTTCTAAAGTCGTCGGGGAAGTTGGGGTTTTCCTCTCTCAAATAGGCCATCTACAAGCCCGCATCACCTTTTCTCCCCAACCCCACCCACAACTAACCCACTCCACAACGCTCCACAACGCTCCCAACTCCCAACCCTGTGATTGTCATTTCGTGCTGTCATTCTTGCTTGACGCTGAACTTCTCCCCGTCGACTCAGTACTACTTAAAAATCTTTTAAAACCTCAAACCCCTCCCCTTCTCCCAAAAAAAAAACATGTTGTCTCTTAAACAAACCTTCCGCGTCGCTCCGCGCACGCTTTCAGCTGTTAACGTCGTTAGTAACGATATGAGTAAACGTACTTTCTTTACTAAAATGGCTTACAAAGGTGAGTCTCATTGCGTTCGCTGCGTGCATCGAGCGAAGCGAGCCGTGTTTGATGAGAATCTTTGAGACGTACCTCGACTGAACGCTACGAGTGGCGAGGAGTGAAGTGACGAGTTGCATGTTGTCATGTTCATTCCACGTTCGTCGCTCTCCGCTCGCGTCTCACCTTCGCAGGAGAAGAAGCGCCGGTCGATCTGGGCCTTCTTGGCGTGACGCAATTCATTATCGTAAAACGTTAACGCTATCCTTGTAATAATACGTAACCTCTTACTCCGCGTAATACAGCGTCTAAATCAGTAATGCCTCCGATTTCAAATACAGAACAAGTCGCATTAGGTTGTGGGACGATTGGTTTTGATCGTGATATCTTCACCGGCAGCCCTAGTTTACAGGATCTGGTTGATACCTACCAACCGAAGTTATCTTCCGAGGAGCAGAGTTTTTTGGATAAAGAATGTAACGAATTATGCGCTATGATAAATGATTATGAAGTTACGACTAAGAAGGATTTCACGAAGGAACAGTGGGATTATATGAGGACTGCGGGGTTTTTCTCGATGAAGATTCCGAAGGAGTGGGGGGGCAAGGGGTTTAGTACGGCGTGTGTTAGTGCGGTTTTGGTTAAGGTGAATGAATAGGTGGAGGGAATAAGAGGACAGCGAAGAGGATGCGCAGCGTAATTACGTGACGAGACATAAAAGAACATGTAATAATACTAACTCGTCGTCGCTTTGCCCCTTCGTTCGCCGCAGTTGGCGACGCACTGTACTGATGCAAACGCGACAGTCGCGGTTCCTAATTCTCTCGGCCCAGGAGAGCTTCTCGTTAGGTACGGTACGGATAAACAAAAGGAGTACTTTTTACCGAGGCTCGCTGACGGGACTTTGATTCCCTGTTTCGGACTTACGGGTCCGCATTCGGGCTCGGACGCGACGAGTTTGATTGGGTCGAGTGGAGTTGTGGAGGAGAGGGATGGGGTTTTGGGGGTTAGGGCGACTTTTAAAAAGAGGTACATTACGCTTGCTCCCGTTGCGGGGGTTGTGGGTATTGGACTTGATTTGAAGGACCCAAACAACCTGCTCGGAGGGAATGGAGAGGAGGGATTCACTGTTGCGCTCTTGGAGAGGTACGAAGTCGCGAGGAGCGAAGCGACGAGCTGGGAATGTGACAATTGCGGTCACAATTCATCGGCGCCAGTAGCTTTGTTTTAACTCGTGAACTCCACGCGACTCGCTTCGCTCGTCGCAGGGGACACGAGGGGCTCGACATGGGACCGAGGCACATTCCGTTGAACTCAGCGTTCATGAACGGCACGGTTGAAGGGGAGGACGTCTGGATTCCGATGGAGAGCATCCTCGGAGGGCAGGAGCGCGCCGGCTTCGGCTGGCACATGTTCGTCGAGTGCTTGGCCGAGGGCAGGGGCGTGTCCCTCCCCGCTGGTTCCATCGGAGCCGCTAGGTCCGTTGCCTCGGTCGTCGGAGCGTACACCCGCGTGCGCAAGCAGTTCAAAGTCCCTATCGCCGAGTTCGGAGGTGAGAAGCTGCGAGGACGAAGCCCAGCAAGGAGCGAAGCGACGAGGACGTGGAGCTCGAGCGACGAGGATTTGTAATTGATTTCGTTAATCTCGTTGCTACGCTCCTCGCTTTCAGAACATCTATACTAACTCGTCGCTTCGCTCCTTTCGCTACGCTTGTCGCAGGAATCCAGGAGGCCCTCGCCGACGCCGCCTCCGACGGCCTCGTCTGCATCGCCGGTGGCGACCTCATGAACGCCATCGTCGATAACCACGAGGTAAGAAAAAATCAACCCTAAATGTCATTATCAAATAATCCCGTTCTAACTCGTCGCTTCGCTCCTCATGAAAAATTCGCAGGCCCCTATGGTCATCTCCTCCATCATGAAACAGAACTGCACCGAAAGGGGACGGCGCATCGTCGAAAAGGGCATGGACATCGCCGCCGGCTCCGCCATTTGCCGTGGAGACAACAACTACATGGCCCAGGCGTACATGAGCCTCCCCATCGCCATCACCGTCGAGGGCGCCAATATCATGACCCGCTCCTTCCAGGTCATCGGCCAGGGCCTGACCCGCTGCCACCCCCACATGCTCGAGCTCATCTATTCTCTCCAGAGCGATGAGCCCGACGCTGTCGACAAGTTCGGCAAGCAGCTGAAGAAGGTCGTCGGCCACGGAGCCGAGAACTTCGCTCTCAGCATCGGCCGCGGCATTAAGTCGAGTTTCCAAGTCAAGACCCGTAGCAAGGACGCTTACAAGCACGGGGATAAGCTTCTGAGCCACCACGAGGATCAGCTCCTACGCCTCAGCGCCAACTTCGCCTTAACCGCCGATCTTTGTTTCACTCTCGGTGGAAAGCTCAAGTTCGAGGAGCTTTTGATGGGCCGTCTCGCGGACGCTATGGGCGCCATTTTCCTCGGTTATTCTACACTCCACTATTACCACAACAACCGTGGACTGGAGGGATTAGAGGCCGTTACCGAACACGCAATGCTCAGGTTGGAGCGTGAGGCGCAGCAGGCCCTCGAGGCCGCCCAGCAGAACTTCCCTGGGCCGCTCGGCGGCGTCGCCAGCGGAGTCATGGGGATCGCCTGCTTCCCCCTCGGAGGTGAGGAACTACACGCTTCTCGCAAATAGAACATTCTAAACACTAACTCGTCGCTTCGCTCCTCGTGCTTGTCGCAGGCTTCACCAAGCCCTACAAGCTCCCCAGCGACGAGTTGACCAAGGAGGTCTCCAACCTCTTCACCAAGCCCTCGGAAATCAACTCCATGTACACGGAGCTCATCTACACCGCCCCCGAGGGCGAGAGACACCAGATCAGCGAGCTTCTCCGCGCGCTCCCCTTGGTCTGCGAGGCCGACGCCATCGCTTCTGCAGTCAGAAAGGAGAAGCGCGAGCCCACCGCCGACGAGCAAGCCACGCTTTCCAAAGCTGAGGCCGTCCGCGACGCCCTCATCCAGGTCGATGTGTATGAACATGCGACTGAAGAGGAGGCTACGCCCGGATACGTCAGGCCTGCCATCGTTGGAACGGAGGAAATGTTCAGTACCTCGGACGTCAAGAACTTCGGATCCTTCGCTAATTAAGAAACACCGTGCGAAATTAAGAGAGAGAAGGGGGGGTGGAGGGGGGGATGAGAGACGAAGAAAGGAGAGATAACTAGTATTTTTTATATTGTAAATCGTATGGGTCTATTTCTTGCTGATGATTAATTCTATTATGTTCGCCAACCTCACGCCTCCCATGGCTAGCCTTTTCTCGATCACGTTCCTGTTCGTTTTCGCATAATCCTCTTCGACCTCGTATTCGCTTTCAATCTCGTTACCCTGCATATCGAGGTACGCGTATTTCATCGCGGTGTCGACGGATTCCTGTCCCCAACTTTCTGCGCAGGTCGATTCACTGACCGTATCGCACTTCCAGTCTTCGACCTCGTCTGAGAAGTCGGTCTGGATTAACGAGAGGAGGTAGTCACCATACGTTGTGACGTCGCCGTTGTATTCCTCCGCCATCACGTTCTCGATGATGCCGAAATCCCAGATCTGGTGCAGTGAAAACTCAGACCCCTGGTCAGTCACGTCGTAGTAGATGGGCTTGATGGTGTTGCCGCCCTTGTCAGCGTCCTTAGCGCAGTGCAACGGCTGGTGAATATCCCCAACGAAGTGAGTCAGAAACTTGAGATCGTCAAACAAAGTTTCGGAGTGTTGAGCGAGAGTCCTCTGAGTGTAGTTGTTGACTGCGCCAGAGACGCAAGTGTTGCCGTGGCAGTCGCGGGAGGGGACGAAGACGCATGAATCGTCGTCGCAGACTTGGACGTTGATGAAGTGGAGGGGGAGGGACCAGGGCTCGGTTTTCGTAATGGTGTCCGCCCAGTTGGCGACCTTGCGTGTAAGAAGGGTTAGTACTGAGTTCATGATTGGGCTGTGCTAGTTCTTCTACTTACGTCTTGCAGGGTCGAGTTCGATAACACTTCGTTCACGAACGAAGAAGCTCCAGATTCGTCCGATTCATCCAGCAGCTGGTCGGCGATGTAACCTACGATTTCGTGGCCGGCATGGCCCCAGGAGTGGGCAGGGACAAAGAGGAAGGTCAGAACCAGCAAAGCGAGGTTGCGAAAGGCTGGCGGCATGGTTGGGGGTGGCTGGGGGGAATATCTGTTAGGTGAGCAGGAGAGGTGGGGATTTGGCAGGATCGCGACTTGAAATCGAGGGTTGCGTGAGTATAGAGGGCAAGACAGATTTCACATGGAGAGACCCAATGCCATCAATTTCCTCGAGACGGAATTTGAGCTCCATGAAATCGCTCTTATGTATATTATCACTACTCCTCCTATGTAGTCAGGCTTTTCTGCCCCTCAGTTCTTTAGTCCACAGTAGCAAATTGCGCGTTAGTGCAGAAACTGAGTCCGCCGATTCCTCCGACCGACCCAAGCGTAAATTTACACCTTCTCCGGGGCGCCGTGGCCCGCCGTCGGACGGCGGAGGCGAGCGAGCGCCGGGAGAGAGACCGAGGTGAGCCGTGGGAGAATGTGTGGACTTTTACGTGGTATGGTTTCATCTTTCAAGACATTGTTTGCAGTCGGAGCCGACATCGCTCGACTGCAGCTTCATTTCGTGGCTCGTTCTAACCCTAACGTTGACATTTCTTGATTCTGAATACAGGGGACCTGGAGGCCCGAGAGGACCCGGAGGACCTGGCGGTCCAAGGGGCGAAGGGGGCGAGAGAAGGGAGCAGGGCAGCTACAGGGGCGGGCCTGGCAGCGAGCGCGGAGCTCGAGGAGCTGGAGGTGGGAGACCGCAGGGGAACAACAGGCCTAGGGGCCCGATGATGGTGTTGCAGGTGAGATAGTTACTACGAAAAACGTGAAGTGCTCGTAGCTTTGGTGCTCGTCATCTACTTGTTCGGTCCGCCTACACATCCTCGCTCTGCTCAGCCTCGTTTCGTTCTATAATATACACAGCCCTAACCCTGTATGCTAAAAACTCGTCGCTTCGCTCCTCGTTTGGTAGGGCCCGATGAAGGTCAGGAGAATTAAGGTCAGCCAACCCAACCCGAATAACCGCGGAGACCGTGACGGTCCTGGCCGTGGTG